>SJOL01009403.1:2444589-2494010 GCA_004794785.1 Opisthorchis felineus | reverse complement strand
TGTAACGCAATTGAAACTAGACTGTGCTTGCTTACACGTGTTTATCATATGACCTAATACATGTGCATCTCTTCTCTCTATTACAGGTACACCCGACCAAACCCATTGACTGTTTCCATACCATGTTGTTTGACTTTTGTACACATCCGGTTTCGGTTTCGATTTACAATACACGTGTGTTGTCACGCTCCGGTCTTCTCCCATGTGTCACCCAACCTGTGTGAATGTGTGCCGTGTGGATCCGATAATACCAATTTCCATATCTACACATTTCAGAACCGACGTGTGCCGTCACTACATCCTCGCGAGCATCGAACACCGCTGACTTCCTGACATCCCACGCTACAAGGCCGTAGCGCAATTGAAACTGGGCATGCGATGCATGCACAAGCCAGCATTCTGATTGGTTAGTTGTGCAGAAGCCGAGAAGCGCGCGCGTTCAAACTGCATTTGTGCACAAGGCAAGAAAAAAACGAGTTAAATGGTTAAGGCGTATAAACCAAGGAAATATTGACTGTCAGTGCAAGCGAAGAAATAGCATTAAAAAATTTAAAGAATTAATTGCAGGAGATCTCTGCTTCTCCGCGTGAACTATGTACAATTTGACGTCTAATAAAAATGAATAAGTAAACTTAACATCACAAAACGGATCCACGTACCTTAAAATACCCTCCATCGACTTGCCTTTCTTCATATAACCTGTTTCTGTCTACACACATCACTTCTTCCAATAAAATTTTGGCAGGAGCTAGACATTTGTGTTTACGGAAATCTCGATTCGAACTTAACTATAGTCTTAGATATGTACATACCCAAGACTTTTCGCACTACGAACTCTTAGCTGCTTTCATGTTGGTTACTCGTCAAAGCAGTAGTGTCCTGTGAAAAAAGTGCTAACGAGGAAAGTCGAGAAAACCCGGATGACGGCTCCCGGATTTAAACCGCGAACACGCCAGCTGCCTCGCCCAAGCTCATCCCACTAAACCACCAAGCCACGAGGAGACATAGGTGGAAACATCTGTTAAGCAGCTAAGCCGTTGTCAAGCCGTCGTATGTTCGAGTGTGGATCACGTGACTCGGTCCAGCCAATCATTTGCTTGGGTTTGGCTTGTGCATGAATCGACCACCTTGAAACTGAACTGTACCTGCTTACATGTGTTTGCCATATAACCCTAGTATGTGCATCTCTCTTCCTCTCTATTACAGATACACCCAACTAAACCCATTGACTGTGTCCATACCATGTTGTTTTACCTTTGCACACTTTCGGTTTCGGTTCGAATACACGTGTGCTGTTGTCACGCTCCGCTATTTTCCCCTGTGTCACCCAACCTGTGCGAATGTGTGCCGTGTGGATTCGATAATACCAATTTCCATATCTACACATTTCAGAACCGACGTGTGCCGTCACTACATCCTCGCGAGCAACGAACACCGCTGACTTCCTGACATCCCATGCTACAAGACAGGTAGTCATGTTGTACACAATAAGGACAGAAGAGAAGAATCAACGGAGGGTTTAAGTAGACATAAGTGAAGAAGGGTGGATAGTTCCTTCGAGTTCTTGAAGGCACGTCTCGCCCACTAGCGTGGGAAGTGAGTTAGGGTTGTGTTACCGGTAGTTTCTTCTGCGCACAGAATTCGGCGCCCGGGATTTATAGGCTGGGGACATTGGTGTGCGTGATATAATTCAGATTGAAGACCAACAGTGAGGCAATGTTAGCTAAATTAAAAAAAATTGGGAGAAAGGGATCGGAAACTAATGCAATATTTGGTGTTACGGAAGTGAAATGTGCTCCATCATTACAGTTTTAGACTATCTATCATCCAAGGAGCTCATGTTGTTCAGTCCAAGAGACAGCCTTTGTTGTACGGTGGAACTTGAGGCAACACGTACAGACGGACGCCATGGACGTCGGGAGATTTCTACTCACGCCTTGTGAAATGCGGTAGTCACAATCGCCTATAAATCCTGAACCTGAACTTTATCATCTGTAACTTAGTTGCGAGAATATTATGGCTAAATGCTACTGGGATTGACCGGCTACTTCCTGGGTACCGGTGTAAACCCTTAAGTCCTCTGGTGCGAAAATCCAAAAAACCTGGCTTCTGAAAAACAGCCGAACAAAGCTAGCCAACGCAATTTCGTCCTAATGAACATGGTCACACCAACCTTGTAGGCTGCGAACTGGCTTCACAAGGATAATGAAACTGCGTACGCCTGTTGCAGGAGATTGCATTAACACTTATCGGCGCTGAATTCTTCTCCACCCGTAACCTTTTAGTACCATGATGGAGATTGTTATATCATCTCGACTGGTGACGAAACCTCTGCAACCATAGTGTCAAACTTAGGGAACAGAACACTAGCTGTCCATAAAGCATGGAGTACCAGTATTTCCCTTAATAGCAGACTTACTAAATGAACTGAACAATACCAAATCCTTTCTTTCTATCTACTCTGAGACTTACGATTCACGCATGCACCGGAGTCATATATTTTGAGAGAACACAACAAAAAAGGTTCACACATACTTAGCAGCAGCTCGATTGTTTCACTGAGCGTGAAGCGGTGTACATTTCCCGAAGAGATGCAGCCACATATCTTGTCTTGTTGACTCAGACAAAGAGATAGCTTATCAGAAAGTGTCCAAAGTGGGTTTCAACAAAACCTAATACTCCCTGTGCCAAACCTCTGGACCAAGGTCGCAACTTCATCAAAGTTCACTTACAGTCACTGAAAGTGGGTCAGTTCGTTTTACGAAGGGCGGCCGTGTGAACTTGTTTGTTTTGAGAACCGCATCCCTGACGGGCTGACAAATCCAGACCGTTGTTTCCTCTGTTATATCCGCTGACTTACCCACAGTTACAGTGACCATGCACATACCACCGTCCAAACGGTATTAGTAGGCCGCTAAGCGGGTAGTCTAGGCCACAATGATACCACAATGACGTTGTAATGATGACGCTCCCCTCAGTTTGAACGCATGTGGTATAGAACTGCCAAAAACCCTCCGCCATCCCATGCAACCTGTAAGAAACTTTCTAAGTATTTGAACAGCATGGTAGCGTTCAATCCTAATGACAAGTCAACCGGCATATGCATGACCGTGAAGCAATATCCGGGGTACGTTCAACGCAGCCCAGTCCAAACTTGACCAGCCAATGGAGGCCAACTTTTTTGTTCATCAGAAAGTCCGTGGATATTGCCCCCTGACACTCTGTACGCAAGAAAACGGATGAGAGTTGGCGACGAACTGAGAGCAACGAACATAAAGAGCCAGTCAAATGAATGAATTTTCTTAACAGGCAGACTGAAAAATGGATGGTATTCAAATATCAATAGGCGACAGTGCAAAAACGATACTGACTAGACACACTGCCACATGTGAAATAGTTCTGCTTCGTATACACATTAGGGCAGACAGAGACAAAGAGAGAAAAGAAACAAGGTATTGTTGTCTTGGTTCACTAAGCTGTACACAAGTAAACTAAAGTGGGGTAAGGAAAGCAAGTGTAAATGAGTAATCAGTGTGAAAGGGTCAAACCGGACAAGTCACAAGAAAGGGATTTTGCAGAGTAGTTACTTTTAAGTGGAGCGCACTGCACATAAGACAGGGGTCGAGCATTTATCTTGGATTCGGAGGAATTGGGAGACAACGTGTCTACCTCAACATCCGCGAACTGGGGAGCCGAATGCTCTACCTTATGGTTGGAAGCTGTATGGAACCGAGGAGCACTCAGTCGTTGCGGCAACTCGTTTACATCGGACTGTGAACTAAATGAAACTGAAGATGACAAAGAGGTTGCGCCAGTTGAAGACGAGGCGACAGACCATTCGGAAGTTGGATTAGACGACGTCACGGCCAAACGGAATGCTCCCAATTCAGATTCTGCCTCGTGGACGTTCTGAGTGAGGGAAAACAGAACAATATAGCCGTGGGAGGATTCGAGGGAGGTGTGAAAATGGGTGTGGATAGAACATAGAGCAAGACATTATACTTCGCGCAAAAATGAAGGCTCCAATATAGCCCGTCGCAAGAATAACAAGCTTCCGGAACCACTGCTTGCCGCCAAATTTGTAGATAATATGATAACAGATATTTGCCGGATGTATTTGGGCATGATTGGTAGAACCGAAGCAACGATAGTTAGTAGTCCAACTTTCCAATTTCACAGCGTCTGACGGAATACTGAAAGTTTGTTTCTGTTGGCCTAGTGACATTTAGAATCTAACGGGGTTGGTAATTTCACCGTCAATGGAAGTTGAAGCAAGGCGGTATTCAACAATGATGCTAGACAACAAAACAGTGACATCTTGTGGGTGTCCAGTAGCTCATGCTGCTTTGCACGCCAACGTCCGGTTCTTTTTGAGCATTTACATCGTTGGAGCAGCCACTCGTCCATCTAATTTGACCGTTTATTAGACACTGAGTTAAATGCGTCTGTCCAGACAGAAAAGACGTTGACCCACACGGTGGTTTGGATAGCGAGAGAAGGACACTACCAGTGGGAATTTATCTTGAGCCGAAGGCGAGAGTAATTATCACGAGGAATAACTTTATGACGGGAGTACACCATACATACAGTTTTCGACTAAGGATTTATATTCCAGTAATCACTATGATAGCGCCACAGACCCAGTAGACATGTGTTACTGCATACTGACATTTGATCAGTGACTACCTAGTTTAACATGACAGAATCATCGAAGTGAAGGAAATAGCTAGATGGAATAACAAATTAAAACGTTTTTGTTCGAAATAAAACTACAGACGACAACAAAAATTCAGCACAAGTGGATGCTCGTCCTCTAGAAACAACCTATCTATGAAAACTCTTAAGACCCCTTGAGACTTGAGGAAAAGAGCCGTATACGACATTTTATCCCAATTTGTACCATAAATCTCAAAATACTGAATAAAACTACTTTGTGCGCTGATAAACAGCCCGAGATTTGTTGGACGAACAAATCACATATCAGTATGCGTTCTACGGCGTTAAAACTGGAAAACAAACTGACAGCAAAAGCGGCACGCTTCGACAACAGCGCTACTATGCTGCCAGCCAGTTTCGATGAATAGGAAACATTAGATCTCCTTGAAATATTTCATCGGAAGTCGGAGGGTATGAATTATAACACGTGAACATCACAAATTACTTTCATCAGTTGCAAAGTAAGACATTCAACATTTGTAAAAAGAACGCACGTGGTAACAACAGCCTAATTACATCGAACGACACATTGCTCCGAGGAAGGGGCTGATTCGAGTTGTGTTTCAAGATAGTCAAACAACCTGAATAGCTTCTGTGCACACAATTTGCGGTACTATGCTCTTATAGACAATGCTTCACAGGAAACTACCAGTTTCGATTGCGTAACAGTGTGGTGGACGCATGAGCAGGATCAGCCAGGTGGCCTGTCTCATAGATACATTTGGCAATCGGTGACTCCTAGTTTAGTCTGGCTATTAGGTGTTTTGACTAGTTGTACCGCAAGAACCGACATGGAATTAGTTACGAGATCCTTTGAGAGAAGACGTCGATCAGTTTTGCCTAGTTAGGTATGACGGCAACTGCAAGTGAACTGCTTACAGATGACAAGGGAGGCAGACTGGTCAAACAAACGCTGCAATCTACCTTGAACTATAGTCCTTCGGGTTGCCGAGGCCAGGCGCAACTGAGCTGCTCCATAATTGTGGCTCAAAGTGAACTGAAATTTCCTATTGATGTTGTTTGCGATATGATCGCCCTTAACTTACATACACATCACTGTCTCCGCCTTGATAGCTGTGGAAGCTAGATTAGGTAGCGGGTTTGAAGTAACGAACGATTCTGCGTTGGCTACGTTGACTGATAGGGTCCTTTTCAGCAGACAATGCTTGAACGAACACCCGTTTATTTTGTGAAATGTATACGTTCCTGGAGGTTTTCAGCAGATCTCAGCAAGTTACTCTCCAGACAAAATCTCCGCTTCAACAACGCTAACTACGCCAGACTGGCCAACTTCCACATTCATTCATGATATTCTTGTGAGATTAAACAAGTTTATCGAGACCCAACAGCGGTGTGCTGATTTGCTAGACCACCCTTTTTCAGTGTGTCCCATCAAGTTCGAGAACTCTGACCCAGAAACCATCGAGAAGACACATTCCGGAAATTAACTATGGTCCTACGCCAACAAGCCGACCCATCAACGTTTCCAACAGACAAAATGTGTTGTGTCCATGATCTTTCTTCGACAGGGTTAGCCAAACGTCAGTTAGAGATCTTATCACTGGGCTAAAAATCAAGATACCACGAAAGCAAGTAGTCAAACCACAAGACGCAGGTTCAGTTTGAGAACCTACATGCCCAAGTTAAGAAGGTTCCTCCAACAGACTACGATAACGGAAACTGGTTCAAGGCCAATTTGGTGAACACTTCAGATAAGTCTCTACCGGCTGCCGTTCGGTAGCACTGCTGTTTAACACCCGGACACTACCGAACCATGAAGAAACAGTAATCTATGGACGATCTGGTTTTCCTACAACCCAACACAAGCACAGGAGTGGTCACAATAGACAAGACAGATTATGTCTCAAAAACGGCCGGCATTCTCACTGACGAATAGGAATTCAAAGTAGACAACCCCGGAAAACACTCTGTTAGTAGAGAAGCAGGTGCTGAGAAACCCACAGATATTGAAATTGCACGGTGTCCTGGTAGTGCCCAAATACAAAACTCCTGCAGCATAAACATTTTTAAACGTGCAAAACTGTGCCTATCATATGCTCGGTCGGTGGTCATTGGATATTCTAAATCCCATCTGGAAGGTGCTAACTACACATTGCTCGACGGACTGTTTCAAAGTATGCCGAAAACTTGATGATATGAGTAGATTCCTGGAAGATGTTTTGTACCGACGTCGATTCCCTATTTGTCAGGGTCGCTCTGCGCGAAACCGTTGACTATTTGTGTGACCACATCATTGTCAATAATGTCTGCGTGGGTGTTACTCCCATTGCGTTGCCTAAGGGTCTTATTTTCTTCGGCACAGAAAACAATCGCATTGAATTTGAAGGAGCTGTCTAATGGGTAGTCCAGTAGGTCCAATTCCAGCTGATATTTTTCCAGCGGAGAGACCCAGGTTTGTCATACTGCTTCGTGTACATTCCCACACAAGCGACTGAAATGGAGGCAATCGATTAGCAAACTTATCTCTGAGACAGGCCACCTAGCTGGTCCTGCTCAAGTTTTCACCATACTGTTACGCAGTCGAAACTGCTGGCCTTCTGTGAAGCAATGTTGATGAGAGCCCAGTAACTCAAAGTGTGTGCACAGAAGCTATTGGTTCAGATTGTTCGACTATCTTGGAACATAACCCGAATCAGCCTCTCCCTCGGAGCAATGTGTCATTCGATATTGTTAAGCCGTTGTCACTACGTGCGTTACCTATGAATGTTGAATGTTTTAAGTCTGTGACTGAAGAAATTAATTTGAAACGTTAACATCTAACAGCTCATGTCTTCTGAGTGTTCTGATGAAATTCTGATGATTGTTTTTATATCGCTCATGAAGAGAGCGTTGATAGCTTTGATAAACTAGCGTCCTGCGACATTCATCGGTATTTCGGAGATGCAACGGAACCAGTTGGAATTTTAGCTGACGTCTCTAAATTTGGATCTTGAAGAGGCAGGGCCCATCAATCACATGTAGCCGAGTGCCCTAAGGATATACACGGGTGTGGTCCACGATGGAAGCATGTGCAGCGGAGGCTGTTAATCGAATAGGCAAACGACGCTACGTCCATCAGATGAACCCCGATAGGGAAGGAATGCGCAGCGGGATGTTTTTTAGGAATGTCTGCATCTTTTCCCTATAAACATTGGTCCCCATTTTTCACACTTGCACTATGGAATCTAGGGCCAGGGCAGAACATTCAACCAACAAGGATGGACTGCCATATTTCAAACATCCATATATTGCATGAGATATCCAGTCACAAACAAGACACGCTTTGATCAGTGCGAAATAGGCCATAGATAAAAAATAGCATTGTACATTGTGAGTACGCGATCCAACAAGCTTCAAGTCTTAGTACATGACAACTCGAGCAAAGTGACCCATTAAAACGTTCCCTATCTAGTTAGTGCCCCGAAAAACGACACCTGTGCCACAGCAACATCAAGACCCGGTCCAATCGTGAAGTCCCATGAACAACTTCAATCACGACAAGAAATCCTTATCTCGACATTTCGTGAGTGTTCCCGAACAACCAGAAGAATGAGGTCAAGAACAGACAGCAGGTATGGATTAAAGTGCACCGTTAATCCGTCCCAGTCTTGTTCACAAACCTACGGACAGAAAAGAAGTTCAAGGGCCTAGTTCCCCCTCGGTATGTAATGCTGTTGAATTCTCAATCCTGTCTGCGGGAGAAATTTAGTGAACGTAAATTCTGCATCTAAAAGAGGCAGAAATAAGGCGCGCACGGTACGGCGACTGTTTCAAATGGCTGAGTATCTGTCATTGTGCGGTGGATCCCGAAAAACCAAGCACCTGGAAAGCAAGACTACGGCTCATTTAACCGATATGAATTTGCACGTCAATCTAGTCGAATTGTTCCTTACGATTTATCCAGCGCCGACCAATCGCTCCAAAATAATTTGTTAAAACGAACTCCCAACGACCGAAGTCCCCCATTTTGAGTCATCAGAAACGTCACGTCTTGGCTAATCACTCCTCTCCGACCGATTCCAACTAAATGATAGAACTAAACTCGTATGTCAAAAGTTTAGACAGCATTTTTGCACTCCAATGTATCACGGTTTATTCGTATAACTGTGCTTGACCGTTACGGTTTTACCGAGAACAAATATTCACAAAATATTTTTTAGAACCAGCTTTGTTGGATCGATTTGCTACACTAAGTAAAGTTCTGCTAAAGTGACTGTCTTGGAAACCGTATTCTTATCCGAGGTTACTCTGAAGAGTCAGTCAGAACGCAAATATTAGGTTCACACAGTATGGTAAAATCTCTTCTAAGCCAAATAGACATTTCCCATTATCATCTCTATTTCAAGCAACCGTATATCGGGATTGGTCCAGAGTCTGGGCCGTTCGCACAGAAACGTCGAAAATCAAAATAACGGAAGGTCCCTAGGCTATGGAAGGGTTACCTGGGAGAGGATCGAAGGCGAGGAGTTCGGGTGGACTGAATCTTGAAGATGCGAGCGCATCATTGAATGAACCAAACTGTGACCCTGGGCAAGTAAACACACAAGGTTAAGTATACTGTTAATGGTTGTGGATACTACTCATAAACACCATACATTATCAGCTACCATTCGGTGTAGCACTATTTGGCGCACAGTTTTCGTGCACCCCGTTGGAAGCACGAGGGTTAAGCCGGGTCACACAAACCTGAACAGGGAAGCCAGCAGAGGATTAGAATCGAACGGCCCAGTTGGAATCTCGTGCCTTGAACTCTAAACCTAAAAAGCAGGCAAGGAATATCTACGATACAGAAGCAACGAAAGAAAGCTCACCTGAATGAGGCCGGTGACAATTTCGACAGGGATCGTTTCGGAATGGAGTGGTACCAGGTTGGGTGAGGACAAATCAGGAGCAGATGAAAACTCAGAGGAGATGCGTGAAGGTGCGACGCTGCCGGCGTGTATGCAAACGGGACTGTGTACAGCCCGGCATTCTGGTTCGTTAATACACTCGAGCGAATCAGCACCCACACCCTGGCCACGAACAAGTGGCGATGGACTTCCGTCATCATGAAGAAACTTGGAGTTTGTACCCAAATCCAGTGTTTTCCGTCGTCTGGTGTCGTGGAGAGATTCAGAAATTTGTTCCAATTTTAACATGGCTTCCGCATACAGGGACTTACACAAATTAACCCTATCAGCACAGCTTTCAACACGAAGTTTGGCCTCCTGTAAAAACAAACATGGCGAAACACGTACGTTAGCGATGGAGGGTACCAGTTCGAATTCAACATAACAGGCGGACAAAAAACAAAGAGAGTGACAATTGTTCTCCAGTCAATCATCTTTCAATAAATTACAGTGATCGGCTCGAGAGATTTCACCGAAAAGTCTACCAAAGCAGGTAGACCAGGGTTACAGAAAACTTCGAAGTTTACAAGAATGCAGTGACGGGTACATGAAAATGTTTTTTTTTACCGTGATTAATACGTGCACTACAGTGATTATGTATTGGTGCTTTCAAGGTACAGAAAAAACCTCCCAGCATCAAACTTTGTTCTTTAGTGATCAATTTCGGCCAGTCCTGCTGCCTTATGCAATCAAGTCACATCGCACCACACCAATGAATTTTCTGTCCCATCAACCTTGTTCAACCAAATCCGGTACAGCTGTGATTAAACGCGTGGAGTTTGCATAGGCATAGCACTAATAAGACGTGCAAGAACGGAGCTGAAAACAAGTGTTTGGGTGTGTGAATTTGCCGCGGATGGACAAATATAAAGCATTCCATCGTCATCACAGGTTCCGGCTACTGAAGACAAGCCTCCGTTATCAAGGTACAACAGACTGCTACAGTCGGAAACGCCGGATTTTGGATACGGATGGTCAGATGATCTGACCATTACCCTGAAAACACAGCCTCAAACAGTATAAATGCGAAAGGGTGCATAAAAGCAACAGAAGCATGCGAAGAATGATTGACGAAAGTGGGATATCGATCAGCGGAGCGAACTAGTGTCAAAGACACGTGCTAGCGAAAATATGAATGATCCGTTCTGCGCATAACGAACAGGGGGCGCTTCTTGTTGGGAGATGGTATTTATGAAGTTTTTTTTTGCGAGGCAATCCTAATGAAAGTGGCGGTCTCCGTATGGAAGACGCTACAGAGGAGAAGACTACAACGAGTGGGACGGTTGACTGATAGGCCTATGGAGCCGCTGAGGAGCCACATTTCTATCCCGTTAGCATGGAACAACCATCAGTTCCCAACGCATCACATCGACTGGTGGGCACGTGTAGCAGGCAGTAGCTGAGTGCTACTGCAGAGGACCGAATTCGGGCACGCAAACTTAAATTTAACGACCAACATCGAGTGCGGGGTGCGAGAGCCATTGTAGCGATTTCGTAAGACCGCTGTCCAAATCTTCTGTAAAATTACCAGTGACGATAAAGCGGGTTTGCATGGCGTCAACAGAATCCACAGAAACTACATTTTCGAAGAACTGACCGATTTTTGTGTAGAAGATAACCACGACAGAGTGACAACAGCTTTGGTGGTTAGCTACGAGGGTTGCCCAATTCGTGCTCACATGACTTTCGTCTGAACAGTCATTACACCAACGGGTAATTATTCTGATTAGTTTCACCTCTGATGTAGACCGAACAAAACAATCACGCCGGGGCAGGACGAGGACTACGTAAACGAGTGAGCTGGACAAGGAATAATGCTCTCGTTCTCGAATTCCGCTTTCGTGACCAGTCGCATTGTCGTCCTCTAATCCACACTCAAATAAAACTGCGTGTTGTCTAAGCTGACAGCGGAATTTGCACTCACGTGGAAATCACGCGGCAAGCAGAAGGCGAATACTTAAATAGGACCTCCCGTAGAAATTGACTGCTTGGGCGCACACCCAACTAATAAAAATAGGATAGGAGTTGTGAAAACATAACAGGAAACTTCTGTTTCTGATTTGGGTGCTTACTGGACATCAGAGACTACAACCAAGCTAAGTAGTCATTCTCTACGCCAACATCTAGCTTCAGCTGTAGAAATCATCCAGGACTATCAAGCGAGTGGAATATGGCTGATTCAGACAGCAGTTATGTACTCCGGACTAGATATCTCTCCCTGCTTGACCAGGGACACTTTTACTCGGTCGCATGTTTGGGAGAATTGCCGCAACTCTCAAGTTTTCCACTAGGTTCAATCTGTTTAACAAATCAAAATCTGCTTAGAAGAAAATTCTGGCAGTTCATTTCATACAGTCCTTTTGTCTCTGAATTTAGCAAACCAGATGCCTACACTGAACGCAGTAGTGGTCGAAGCGACAAGTCTGACTTTTAAGTAAAGCTCATCGGAATGATCTACGCACGTTAGTCCGTGAAGATACACAACAGCAACCAGTTTGTAGGTTTGATGTCCCAAGCAGCAGAGCTCATAGTGGCGAACCGATTGCTCAACAATGCACCTTGAAAGACATACAAAAGTGGTGAGCGAACAGAATACTGATTCGTCGTCCGAGCTGTAAAAGCATACAGTGGCACTTGTTCCGTCTTGAACCAGCAATAGTTTGTTCCAAACCAAGCTTGAAGCAAACACCCAAAATGTTGTGTACAGATTGTAACAGATCAACTGAGAGGATGAACAGTGAGAGCACGAGAGAAGACCTTCTTACAAAGTGAAACCATGTCTAATCAACTAGATCAGAAGAAAAGAGGTGACACACTTTATGGGCACCCGCAAGGTTAGCTCACCTATGTTCTAGAGAGAGGAATGAACGTTTATTAAGGACCATTCACGATGGTTTACAAATACCAAAGGCAGCTGATGACCAACTGGATAGTTAAATTTAAGCGCCAGAAGCCCTAAGTTTAAAGGTTCCATGGGCGGACGGCAAACGAATTAGTGACCCACTTCAAGCGTAGAGAGTTGAAGAGTATCCAATAGTCGGGAAGACCGCACAACTGGCCTTGATTGATAACAAAGCTGTTGCAAACTCCCCAGAGGAGTGGTTCATCTTCGGAGGGTTTCCTATTAGGAAGGTTACTGTGGTCCTATTTCACAAGCATATCCGATCCCTGATTGGTGCATGTGTTGCACATTTGCCTAGATATGTATGCATCAAGGGACTGTGGTCCACCCAGTCTGAATCAGCGAATCAGTCGAAAGCTAGTTCGTTCGTAGCGGAATTTTGAAGTTTTAAACAATATTTCATTCATGCTGAAAGGCCTAGAAGCACTGCATGGCTGTTTCATCTCGTCTCACGAACCTTTAAGGGGATTCAAATACGCAACCTGCCTATGACGCGTGATGGAAATAAGCACTGGGTGAAATGCGCAGACGTACATTTCCATTATTGTGCACCTGACTTTTGACGTATCGCTCGTCACCCAAAATGGGCGCACCCTATAGACCAGCCACCATCAATACACCGACTGTTTAGGAAGCAGACGAGAACCGCATCTAGCGCGAGCTCTTGACCGGGAGGTCCGTGTTCCAAACTCTGTCCGCGTGTTAGATCGCCCCTGTATAGGGGTGGGCAAGCTGGCAGGAGCCAAGCACTCGTTCCCCTTCGGGTTAGAAAGGTCAGGTTACCAAAAGGGTGCAGCGGTCGGAAATTTATTGCTCCAAAGGAGTGAGTTAGTGAACGATAGCGACAGAGAGCCTGATGTATCTTCGGGTTTTAGCAACAGCATTGCTGGTAACGGTGAGGTTGCAATAAGCTGATTGGGATACAGGTGTGTTTACTGAGTAGGTACTCTGACTGAGGAATTCAACAAGTGTCATCAACTGCAGGAAGTGTCCCACTTAATACTGTATACAAATAAGGGCAAAATTAGCGACCACAAAGATTGAGATGGTGGCTAAACGAAGGTTGAGTGATGATGGAAGGATGCAAATTTCCGGAGAGTTAACAGACGGTCGACGATGTAGTAGACTGTGACGCTAAAGCGATGTCGCTGGAGATGCGGCAGCCAGTTTACACCCGTCGCAACAGCATAATACGTCTCATGTCCGATGCGTTATTCCAGAAAAGGCCTACCAATAACTAGAGTTATTTCCTATGGATTCTGCGAGATCAGAAATGGAATTTATAACTTTTAAGAGATCCCAACAAGCAAATCTAAATGTCCCAGTGGCACGAAACCTCCCAACAATTACCTGGATGCGAAATTCGTACATTGAACTTTCTTGTCGTCTGAAATCGATTAGATGTCTGACTAATGGTTTGAAGCAATATTTTTGTCACTACAGCTTTTTCTTCTACAGACCACCCTTCGAAAGGGATTACTTATAGTGAGTCCCTTGAAACATTTCCTATTGGTCTGTTGCTTCCTAGAAGAGACCGTACTTCGCAATATACCACATCTGAACAGTACCTACAGATGGCTTCACCGGAGGGGACGATTCTAGTACACTTTTGCGGATCCGACGAGAGCGCCTAAGGGGACCGACAAAAAGCTAACTCTTTTACTGGATTTTCTCCCTAAAAAGACAGGGTTGTACACTGGTTTCCCTATCGACACAACCACAGGTAGTCCCGTCTGTCAGCTGGAAACTTCTGGGAGTTTACCACTGGAACACGCTTCAGGGGAACGAGAAAAAACAGTCTCTTCCGAAAGTGGTCTCTTGAGGGGTAGACAGTTGTATCTCGAAGGAAGTTAACAAACTGCTAGATTTCACACAAATTCAGTAATTTCTCCGAAGTATATATCAAAATGTGCTATTATTCAGAAGATAACACCGTGCGCTAACAGGTAAAAAAATTTCTTCAAGTTAAAGAACTCTTCGGAACTCCATATAAATCCATTTTTGGCGGTATCATGGGATGTTTGCTATCTGAATGACGAAAGACGTCAGACCCACTGGTCCCTTGACCGATCGGGCCATCGAATCACCATCGAATGTTCAAAAATAATTTATTCCAGGATAACAAAAAAGCAAAGTTTACTGGCCATCGATAAACGAGGTGCGGCTTACTTTGCTGCACACGCAGCTGTCCAGCTCTGGAGAGATCATCGACAAATCAACCAAAACGAGGCAGCTCACATCCATCTTAAAATTACCCTACGCAGAAAATTGTTAATTTTGGTTACCTTCTCTGTTGTATTGTCATGCTTCTCTGAAGGATACTCACATTGTTTGGGGTGACAAACTTTGAAGTAACTACGACGCAATTCTGGAAACGGAGGGTTGAACTACTGGAACCTGAGTTCGTTGGATTCATGCAGGTGGATTTTGCGTGAACAACTCCAGTGAGGCGACACTTATTCTGAGGTGGCTGCAGTACAGCACGGCCCACCCAAGAAGCCATATGATTTACCCAGTTAACTAACTTCGCCACGTGGAAGTAGTGGCTTTTCATCCCATAAGAAACATTCTTCGAGAAAATGGCACTTTTAGGACCAGTCTTCATGGGAGACGCTGACTACAGCATATATGGCTTCGCAGGCTTTACGCCTGGGTGCGCTGTGATTGAGTCTGAAATACCGCAAGCACGTCTGTCAGTTCAGTCCCGTTTGACATTCGACGACCGTGTACGTGTGTACGCTGATTAGGGCACTACAGTTTAAGACAAGGGACAAGATGAGATAGAAGAGGTGCAGGGAGAAATAAACAACTTAAAGCACGACTACAATCAAATAGGCGTCATGTCGATGTTGTAGGTACATTTGTGTAAGGTGTCCATACGGTCTGCTGTAATCCAGCGTAAACAAACGTTGCGTAACGGCCGTGTTCGCACGGCAAGCTCTTAATTCGGTGGAAAAACGTTCGGACCTGCGCAATGCTGGTTGGGGAAAGGGAGGTATGACTCACTATCGAGTTTCCAGCGCTGTTTCACATATTGCTTGTATATAATGGCTTTATGATGGGAACATGCTACCTTTTACTGCGATGGTGTCTGTGGACGATAGATGTCGTCGTTCTATCCGAAAACGTTTGGGTGAACGGCATAATATTACTGAGCTAGTTTAAATGCTTCACTGTGCTAGTACTAAGAGTTGAAGTGAGTACGATATTGTTTGCTGAGAGAGATGCTCTCTGAGAAAGACCTCCCTAACTAGTTGGGCCTAGTTGGGCGGTTCGTCGTGAGTGGGCTTCTTTTGGGAGTGTGTGCTACTGTCCAGTTTACGTATATCATTTAGCCGACGCTTGGTTCTTGTACCGCTTTATAGCATAAAAACCGAAGCCCTGTTTGGAATGAGAGTGGCTGATGGCATATGTAGCGTTTAGGTCCTATGTGACAGGAATGTGCGGGGGAGAAATACGCTATAACGACACCCGCACTATACACGTGTGCAGCCAGACTGTAACCAGCAACTGTGCTGCGATGAACACAATAGTACAGACGGAAAATTCTAGATGAACTTATTACTCTTAAGACTGACAGTAGTGCACAAAAGTGAAAACGGCCAGATTCGCTCCTAATACATAGGCCTAAATGGGCAGCCAGCCTGTTATTCATTGAGTCATCCTTATAATACCAACTTGTGTAGACGTTGGAGAAGCATAAATGGTCCGGAAAAAAATGATGACAACAGTCGTAAGATTTTGTATTGACAAAACTGTGACGCCGAAAGATATGGAAATTCCAAAATTTGACGTACATCAAGTGGTGATTAACAACGAAACGTGTCATTTGAACAGTGTTCCTGGAAAAACGAGGTTTCCGAAAAAAGTTCACGTTCTTTAGACCTAGTTACAAGTCGCCGTTTGCTTGTGAGGCTCTGTATATGACAAAAAATAATACGATTATGGGTGCACATTCATAATCTAGAGATCCTTAGGTGTGCTCGCAAGTTATGCCTAAACCAAAGATCAGGAAGCTGGAAACTCACGTTGAAAAACCTCAGATATCTCAGAACGGGAGTCGAAATGGAGAAAGTGTTGCATGACAAAAGCTGACCGCGACTGAACTTCTAAAGTCAGGTCAAAACAGATCGCTGGCGGGTAGATCCAAATACGCTTAACATGCTCGTCCAATTCTTTATTGACAATAATTGGAAGTATTGTTTCTTCTCCCTTTCAGTAGCTGAAACCGTTTTCAACTGCTTTGTACGCTAACGAAGGCTCCCCGGCATTTAGGTACCCAGTAAGCTTCGCTCACAGTACAAATGAGAGATTCCACTGAGTTTCCCAATGTAATTTACAAATGAGTGTATTCCGCCAAACCTCTCATGCCCTATGTACTGGAAGTTCGTGGCGAAGAGATGACTGTCTCTTAGCAGCACCATGAAGTGTTCGAGGTGAAGAGTGAGAACCGTGAACTGAAACATATCACAGAAGAGTCCTAGTTCAGTGTACCATACTGAGTAAAACAGGAAAAACCCCATAACTCCGAAGGTACGTAGCCAATTTGCCTCCGATTGGTTTAAGTGGAGGGAAAATATGCTTTTGGAAGGTTAGTTTGTTCTGCAAAGTTACTCCCAAAAGATTAGCAAAACGTTGCTAAACAAGCCACATTCACCGAGGAGGCAGCCACAATAAGGTATAAAGTGATGACCTAAGACACAGACCATTACGTTCTATCTAAGGAACCCCAGTAACTTTGATTTGAACTTAACGACAATGTAGGGTGCAACTTGCAACAAGGTATCCAATTTCTCGGCCCAGAACCCTGAAAAAAAGTCAGCTAACTTTTGACTCGAGGGCTGACGTGTGGGCGAAACAGGCCATACCGGTTTTGTGTGACCAACAGCTTAGAGGATCCAATTCGACCCCAGGTCAAACGACTCGGACATTGAGGCAGCGCTCGAATTTTGTTGAGCTTGTTTCACCCAACGCAGCACATTCATCGCTTGTATAAAATTAGGTTTTCACTGAACAAAGGTGGTCAGCAGAGACTAAGCCAAAACCAAAAAAAACAGCAAAACGAAAAACAACTGTGAATTATTGAGCACACGTATTCTGATACGTGTGCTCCGACTGGCTACAAGGGAATGGAATAAATTTGTGACCTGAATATGCGACGAGGTGACAGGTGTCTGGCATCGGTGACCTGTTCCATTAAAGGTCATTCTAGGTTATCTACCCGTGTTAACCCTCATTAGGATCATTATTTATGGTACATGTTAACTCAGAGAACTGTAGCTGAAACGTGTCGCGTGTCATAAACAAACTCACAGTGACAGGTGTCTGCAGTTGACGGAATACATGATAGGGGTGTGCATCTTCCATCAGTGAATGAAAATACGTGGCAGAACAAAATATGCGTCATGCGAGGTCAAATTTTGATGAGGCATCAACTTGAGGATACACCCAGACTTAAAACGGAATATGTGGTCCAATCTCAAAAATATCAGACTTGCCTGCATACGTTCATCGAACCGCTGTTTCGTTGAAAAATATAACCTATAATAAACGGAGGAGAAAGATAGACGCGTTCAGGAAAATGTCTATTACATCAGGCCACTTCAGTGACCTTGGTCAGAGGGAACGTTAAAGCAAACTGTAAAAGAAGGTTCTTCACACATTGGACGATAACCAAACACGAAGGGATACACTGGTAACTTAGTTATCTCATATAGCTTATTAACCAGAGATTCCAGTCAACCGAAGGGAAACACTTGTACCAGGCCCAGGAGATGAACAGGTCTGCGGATGAATTTGGTGGTGCACAAGATCTAAGTTTGCTACTGTCCTCCAATTACGACAAGAAGTAATAACTAAACTAGCTGCGATTAAACGTTTGTTGCTCAGATTTTGTAAATGATACACGATTTGCTTTAGACGGTTTGTGTGGACTAGACACATACCTATTCAGTCTACCTATTCAGACTGCGCGATTGGTCAGCTCAGTACTGCAAACCAGTCGGGCGATGCGGCCCGATAGCGGCATCCATTCGAATAGATCAAAGAAAAAAGACGGCGGCCTGAAGAGCCTTCACTGATCTCACCTATTTATGATACGGTTGGAAAGTTTTCCGACGGAAGGTTGTACGTACGACGTCCCCATGCTGAGGTAGTTTACCCCCTATAACAAACACTCCATGAAAACGTACAAATTGGATACGAAATTTATAGGAGGGAAAAACCACTCCTCTAAACCTTACGGTAGCCAAGCTATCACGTCTGTGTGAACATAATCCCTGTTTATACAGACCATAAAAAATCGTTCAGCTGTAACACCCTTTCGGTGCCTAGCTGCTATGCCACCCGGAGGAAGCACGAAGGCTGGGATACTGCCAGGTTGCCCAAGCCCAGACAGGGGAAGTCGAGAGACAGAGGTCGGGTTCGAACTACAGACCTTCCGATCAGTAAATTAGCGCTCCAGCCGCTGACCGTCATTACTACATGATCCGAACTGGACCAGAGGGGAACAGAAAACTGATTCAGGTGACAAAACATGTTCATACATCAACCAGCACAATGTTAACACCGGAACGTAACCCCCCGAATGGTTTTTGGAGAACTAAAACAGTTCACTTGGTGCTGAGGGATCGTTTCTTCAACAGTTCCAGCGACCAACTTAACAAAGCTCTGATATCGTTGGTGCTTCGGACCGTTGTTTTTTTAGTTCGTTACGCGTGCTAGGTAATCTCCCACTTGTGTGTGACTTCACCCCATGCACGAGCGTTTATATGGTAGGACAGCAGTGAAAAAAACGTGACCTAAACAACTGCACTAGTTGTGTATCACTGTTCGTTTAACTTCAGCTTGGTACTCTAAAATTTCAGGCAAGATTTGATGGCAAATCCGGTAGGCATCGCCAGCTTTCTCAAAGTAGAAACAACTTTTAGTGAAGTACTTATGGCAGAGTAACCGAGCTCTCTCTCTCTCTCTCTCTATATATATATATATATATATATATATATATATATATATATATATATATATATATATATATATAGATATAGATATATAGAGCCACAGCTGCTCATGAACAGCAGAATCGACGATCGTCCACCATAGAGACCATCCACCCTATGAAGACCGATACCGTTGTGCACAGGAGGTGGTCAGTCTAGAAAAAGAACACGGTGTATTGTGAAAAGTGGGCTATTTTAGCAGAGGACGTTCAAGGTTCACCAGTTTCCCATTACTGATGTACCCGAGGTGTTTCCTGAGACTTGTCGAAGCCTCGCGTCAGTAGCAACGAAATTCATCGCCCTGTAGTCCCCGAGTGAAACCTTTCAAGGGGAATCAGCTACGCTGGCTAGAACATACTGTGGAGTGCATCAACGACCCCTACTATTAATTCCGTTGGCGTAATTTTAAAGAGGAGGAACTTACTGGGCTTTTTTGATGTCCATTTTAAGTCTGCGCTCCATATTGTGAATGGATTTTTCCGTGTCGTTGTACGTGCCCAGAAGTCGTTCATGTTGTTCCTTCGCCTCAAGTGCTTCACGTTTGGCTTCGTTCACCTGGGATGTAACAAGCAGAGGTGAAAGCTTTTACCTACGCACAATGAAGCAACACTCATTGGGGGAAAACTGCGGGGCACTTTGGGGTTACCAAATAGAGTCAGTGTTGACAAATAAGTAGACTGAAACAGTATGGGAGATGGAAACATCAAGCTGACTATGAAGCACTCGGGTGATATTATAGGTCCTACTGATATAAGGAGCTCGTCAGTAGTCTTCCGATAAAGTCTTTCTGACAGGGTTGTGCCCCCTAATTCATTCATGAAATCGTGTTGACACACGATTATCATCCTAAACTGTGGAGGGAGTTGAGTTAAGACTACGCTAAATCGTCCCAGCATGGACAGGAGCAATCGACAACTTAAGGTAGGGCTCGACGCTTCTTGTTGAACTCTCGAATCCTGACCCCCCAAAAAACAACCTGAACTTTGAAACATTGCGTTTCCTTCATCCAACTTATTAGAGCTGACAGAAGACATGCCGCAATATGTTAACAGTCCTTTTGCTCTCTTCAGTCAAGGACAATTGAAGCGACTTGCAGAAATCAACCAGTCAAAATCTGGACCTTATGTGAAATAGCCGGTTTCAATTTTGACCGAAGCTCGTTGGGTCGGAACACGTTTAGCTACGCCGAAGAAAAAACCAGCTGTCACTGAGGCAGACCGGCTCCCCTGTGTCCTTCAAAAGTACACACAGAGCCTGACATAGGTGTGTCGTAGTGCTTGCTGCAAGACTTAGTAGGCACATTGGGGGGGGGGGTCTTAAACTGAATAAGGTGGCTCTATTGTAACAAAGGTGGTCTGGGAAACAGGTAGGCTAGCTGTTAGCTAAATCAGACCCTAGCAACTACTAAGTGGCATCCCATAGGATCAGTTTCACCGCTTTTTTCGACGGACTTTGTTTTGTGTCGAGCTATGCCACATTCAGAGGCAGCAAAGCCACTTGATACGATGATCCGATATGCCCGGAAAAGCTAAGGAGACGTTACAATTTAGATTGGCGTTAGAACACGCTTTATAGGTGAAACTGTCACCGTTTTCCATCCCAGTGAGGCAAGATGACAATGTATCCCATGCGAAAAAAACAATATTTGGAATCTGACACCAACTAGTGCTGTTGTCTCATTAGCTCGCAATAACAGAGGCTTTCCTGCACTCGACTTGACTCGCATAACTGTTTTGAATACAGTTGCAAGGCTGATTGGGATCAGTGAGGCTGGAAACTAGGACAAACAGATCTTGTGATTCTCGCTAGAGCCGGCTTATGTAGCATACCAAGATTATGATGATCCACATGTCAGAGGCTGGTGACAATTATACAGACGCACCATGCTGATGCACCGTTGTATGCTTAACTTACAAGTATGTGGGGGTATTGAATGAATGGCGCTTTTTTTCCAGTCGCAACAAATATCTCATCCTCTGAAAAAGGTGTCGAGGTCAACTACAAACAGCCGACACTCCATCAACTAGGGGAAATGGCATTAAGGGCCTTCATATCTATTGCTGCTCGCTATAGAAAACACCTCCGTCGATGAGCCATTTAGCTATTCTTTGAAGGTGTATCTTTGCGGGAGGGGTACGGTATATGACCATTATTTCTAGTGTTGCTGAATAACAGGAAAGCCCCAACAGCGATAACTAATGTACGATTATTACCGTCTGCCAGAGTATTACATCAGTTGACACCGATTCTCCAGGATTCTCAGCTCTGTAGAGTTGATAATTTGTGCTCGAATGATACATTTCATTTAGAAAAAGAGGTCAGTGAAACCATATGATGTTCCGAATTGATGGGGTGTTGGTTCCGTAGGTAAGGGCCCGATACTACACCAATTCCTTTGCTTCGAACTGACACCCTAAGACCTGATCCACTCTCTACCCGCCTAACCCCGCGCGCTGATGCTGATGATTGTATGTCTCAGTTGCGAAAATGCGAGGGCACTGAATATATGAAGCGTTGTGGTTAAAAAGTCCACCCCACACTAGAGGAGAACATTCATAGACAACCGAATAGTCGTTGGTCAAATGCATTTAGAACAAAATTGTTTACACCAGTCAGGAACTCGAAAAGAGAAAACTCTGTTGGGGGGAACATTCTTGTAGGAGAAACCACTTTTGAATGCACGGAAGTAAAATAGACGAGAAACAGAGAACACCAAACATTTGAGTATCGAAGGTGAAACAAACAGCAGGTGTTACCTGGAGTTAGTATGGTTAAATAACAAAATGTAGTATACATATGGGGAAGTCAAACCGCTTCGTCCCCTGCATGGCATCGTACTGTAGGTTAAAAAGTTCCAGAAAACTTTCGGTGGCAAAAGACCATGCCTACTGGAGCTATGAATCCTTGGGTTTGGACTTTGGTGCAAGAATCTGGAGTTTCACACCCAAATATGGGTCGAAGGATTTGCATACGTGATGTAAGCGTAGTAGCACAGCCATCCATCGTTCCTAAATGTCAAACTAGGCAGGTTCAATTTCTGTCCTGCCTCACGATTGTGAAGTGTATGGCCAAGTAAACATTCAGAGGCACGAAGGCGAAGGTTGAAATGGATGGATAATGTATTTCGGGGGGGGGGGGTGCTCTAACCATATATTTCCAGTAACTTTGATTTCCCCTCCCTCCCGACTTGAACTATCTGAATTAGCGACATTTCGTTGTATAAGTCCAAAGAATTCGAGTGGTGTAGAATCGCATACCATGTAGCCATCTACCCACCAATCTGGTCGGTGGATAGTATTGGCTTCTAGAATGAAGCGTCTATTTCCGAAATCATCTTATCAGTCTATTCCACGGTTAACACTGATGGATAAAACTTTAAGCGATACGTCTTTGGACCTACACTTGCTTTACCCTGGTGACAAATTCCTCGACTGGCGCGCTTTTTCAATCTAACTGTGACTATTGTGAGTGAACTGTAAGCGGGATTTGCATGTTTTCATTGAAATAGTAGGTTAACCCTTTTAGGGCACACAGAAAGTTGGCGGCACCAGGGATCTACAGAAACAAAAAATTTGATTGGACAAAATGGGCTCATTTACCCTACTACGACGAGTCAAGATGAGATGCACCAGTGTTAGAAAACATGAATATATAGCCATATGTCATGACAGGTACATACCATGCCAAATATATCGTTATGCTGAATAGGAGGATGGCGGATAGGATAATAGGAAGGTTGGATACAAGCACTAAATCGTGGGATCCATTATCGAGAGTCCTCATCTAGATAACTTCCTACGGATGACCGAGAGTGGATAAACCAATTTACAGCACGTTGGAAAGTAACCTGTAGACTAAAATATTTGATGGAATTACTTGCTAAAAGCGCAAAATTTCCTAAACGAGACCGTACACGTTCTGTTTCATACAACAACTATTTAGTCACATTAGACGTGCAACTGGTAAGCTCTAGCAGGCAGGTTCCAGTAGGCGTTGCAGCATACTCAATCTTGACCAATACCAACGAGGATATGAGGACAAGGTATGGGCGGCCTTGAGAAATACACATCTAAGTTGCTGTGAACACACTCCTGAATCTCCGAAGTTTCACACTCATCCAGGATGGTTTGGATACCACATGCTGGTCTAGAGTATTCGCGCGAGCTGCAACCATCGTGGGATAAAACATCTGCTGGGTTTGAATTTTGATTGCTGTAATATTTAATTGTCTCAAGCTATCTAACAAGAGGCCATCTCCAAACAGCGAGGCATATAAGAGTGGTCTAGTGGTTTGGTCTAGAACAGGATGGGTGAGCACCCTCGTATACATTTGGCCAACTTTAAAGAGATTTGTAAGCTGAGTCAAGTAACCGTTTCACTGTAAAGGGGTCTGAACAGCAAGTGGTCTTCTCCAATTTCGAAGACAATTACGCAGGCAGAAATAGGTCATTTCGGGTGGTTTGGTCGGTTCCCAAATGTTCTGTGATATCGCCAACAGTTCCATCTGACCAATCCAGGCATTGTTCAGAATTTCACAGAGAACGATGGAGTGAGTGGTGCCATGCGGATAAACTAGGGTAAACCTCCAATGATGATTCGCTTCGCGGAGTTAGTTCAACTCCTCTGAGTAAGCTGGAAAAAGTGTTTCGATGTACGACCACTGATAAAAGCGAAACGTAACACGAGCAGCGATGTCGAGCATCTGGCTAGAAATTTCAGATTAGTCGCTGTGTACGGGTGACGATGACGACGATTGCGTTTTAGTACTTAGTACAAAACAAAAATATCATGGTCCAGTAGCCGGAGACGAATTCACCACAGTTCTCTTATAAATACTGTGTATTGAATAGGTTCACGACAAGACTGGTTAACATAAACAGCCCTAGAGTGACTCTAGGTCAATGTAACTTTCCTACAAACACATACTTGGAACTGCCGAAGTAAGTGGTGCCAAGGGTGAAACAGATAAAAAAAACAAAAAGAACTGGATACCCTATGAAAAATGGGAAAGGAAATACATAACCAGAGCCGTTGGAAATAAGGGAATTAGTGGACCATGGGGCTTAAGACTTCTGTCCAACTGTTTTCTGGATTGCACAGATAATTTTTTGCAAGCATAGTCCAAGTGATTACTTGTTTAGAGGGATCCTAGAAAAGCCAGCCACGAAAATGGGACACACATAGTGGAGATGAGTAAGAAAACGTGCACGACTTGCGCTTATTGTGTGGCCAGACACATGAATACCTCAGCAAGGAAGTGGAAAAGAACCTCTGCGATACTGAAACTCGACGTCGGTGAAACTGGTTTATTTTACCCAATAAGAGCTAATTGTAACTGGGTTGTTAGAGGTGGTCCCCGTGATGAAGGTTTACTCAAGGAGCCGCTAGAAACTTGGTGTTGTGCCAGTGGAAAGAAATGATACTGATCGGTTGCCAGGAGTACGCTAAACGAAGGAAGTACCTCTTTCGAGAACTCAACTATGAAGCCTGTCAGAGCTAATAAAAGAGATAAACGCGACAGTCGCGATCAAGGTACTGCTTTGTCCGAATCTGGCTCTTCGCTAAAAATTCACGATCTCGGATTACCGTTTTTTCATGAACATCCTGTAATTTGGTTGCTCAAATCCGCTAAACTGAAACAGCTGTTCCTGCCTAACCGAGTTATTTCGGAGGGAAACTTCCGCCCATTGTGATCTCCTCCACACAGCGACAACCCAACGGAATACTTTTGTTTGTATTCCGAAAAATTCTCGTGGCGGTCGGCAAAGATATTTAACGAGCGAATTCGTACCACCAGTTATTTACGCATACTCTTGCACCTAGACAAACTAATTGGTGAGAAAAAATGAAACACTTTGGAGCAAGAGTATGCACATCCTTACCAAATGAACGCTTCTCATGTGATATCAAGACCAACTGGTGAATTGACCCAATAATACATAAACATGGTGCGGGTTGCATTGAAGCATTCTAACACATCGTCATTCAGTAAACGGACCTGAAAGAATGTTACGAAGCGGTGAGCAGATATCAGGAAATGCACAATGATGTTTACGTTTTTCTGACCTAGAATTTTAGTGACGTATAATGACGATTGAGGTATGTGTAGAAAAAAACTGAATTCCAATGTTGACTATGCTTTAAAATCATTATGGACTGAATGTCAGCCAAAACATCCTATAGTGATAGTGAGAGAGAACGGACACAGTGGTAGCTGCTTGACTTTTCTTATCGATGCAAGCATCGGGAAAGCTAGTTTTGGAAAACCTTCTAAAGGTGGTCGTTGGTTTGTCCTCTCAGCTTGGTAAGTTGGCAGCAAACGGAAGTGTGAATAAAGTTCTACTTCCCGCAGATTATCCCAAGGACTGTTCATGACCATTAGTGGCACAAAGATGTTGAGTAGAAGTTCAGGTGGGAGCAGCCAGATCTTTTAGTAGAGTTTCTGACAAGGCTTATCGGTACCACAACCAGGCCACAGGGCTGGTAGCATGATGTGACCTACATCACAACAATGCACCATAAGCAGTTTCGATATGAAGGCAAATTGCACTAACCAAGTGCACCCTGTGAACCCATTGAGATGATGCACAATGCCAAGTGACCGTATGACATTGAGGTTATAGTACCCTATATTCATTAAACGTTGAGGAAAGAACAAGACTGAAAGCCACTCCTACTAAATTGCTCTCCCCGACTCGCTTATTGTTCATGATTAGATCAGTTCAAGTAGAGTGAGTACTAGGGCTCTACACAGGCGTTTCTGTTAAGGATGATAAGTATGATGATGCATGGCTGTCATGGAACCCGTAAAAGGGATACTGTCAGGTCGTCTAGAGAAAGGATACCGATCGGACATGGATGTACTCGAACATGGGTCTATCGGTACTGATTGCTTGCACTACCTTCTATAGCTAGCACGCCGTCTGTAGCCATCCTTCGAAGGCATCGGTCACCGAAGAAACTTTACTGTATATATCGATTTTGCAAGATAAGCCTGTGAGTCCTTGCAGTGGAAGAACAGTGACAGATGCAGGTTACACGGATCTGAAATCAGTCATCAAGAAAGATGGAAAGAGAGGATAGGGGTAGACTCCGGCCGCACAATCCGTGGAGCCCTAAAACTCCGCGCGCCGAAAGTAGTAACGGTGCACACGAGGCGGGGTGTAGCAACTTCGTGTTTCGATGAAAACCACTACATAAAATCGAATTTTCGCACCACCCACCGTATAAACCGTCTGGCGTGTGTAGTTCCAGTCGGCCATCCCAGCATCCTGCAGGAGTTTGTTGTGATTACAAATCGGTAACACACAGGGCATGGCATACAGTTGGTCATCAACAGCGCTTTCTTCTCACTACCCCATGCGTGAGCAGACAGACCTCCCGTGAACGTCAATGAGCTTTGATTCCACAAACCCGATAGCGATCAATCTTATACTATTGAACAGCACAAGTTGCTAGGTTACACAGTCGGTGCTAAGGTCGAGGTTAATATTTAAAAAGGCAATTATGCATGCACTATAACATGACACGTCTGAAATCCAAAATCAACTGAACTGAATCGATAGGAAGATCATACGAATGCTAACAAAGGTGACTGGTATACAAGGTGATACGAAGAATCTTGGTTCATAGTAGACTGGTGTCGGATGGCATCAATGAATTCGTGACGAGGTAATTAGAAAACGGATATTTAGTTATGCAGCAAGTACTTTAGTCGTGGAAAGCATCCAGCACCATTAACTACCGAGACAAGTGTTACTCTCCATGGCGATTCTAGAATGCACAAACCGCGAAGTGGACAACATATGACTTTGAAGAAGCGTGTGACAGATATTACGAAGAGTTGGTATTGTTGGTGAGGCCCGCCTTCCAAGATGGGGTCTCCGTGACCACCCCTGCACCTGGCTGGAGACATTACAAGAAATGACGGCTGATCGATGTCGGTGGCTGATAAAGCCCTCGAAGTATTTATGATCGAGGCAACCTCATCCACACTACCGTTGCTTACAAAAGACACTTGGTGGCCGAGACGCTTGACTGCTAAGACCAACTCTCCGTATTTTCAGTGTGCACGGGAATATCTTTTACAACTGGAACTTAGCACGTTGGTTACTAGAAGCAGGGCATCCGCAAGGTTAGTTTTAACCACACTCCACATCAACTTAACAAATAGCTGAGGCTCGAATGCACGATCTTCAGAAGATATCCTTCTAGACATAAGCCGTCTTCTATCGCCCGCATCAATTACAGTGATTTTGATCAGGAGGGCGACGTTAAGCAGTGTGAACTCCTAGTCCTAACCCATTTGTTCCTCCAAGCATTGGAACAGTGTACCTTATCCAACATAAAACTTGTGGAACAAGTGAGGTACTCATCTCTACAAGCAATAATAGTGTTAGGATTCAGAGAGTTTTCGTTAACCTTATGAGTAGTGTGTTACGTCCAGGCCTCTTGTTAGTGTATTATGAACACTCAGTGCCTACACCTCCGAGTACGCGTCAGACGATCCAACAACAAAGTCATTGACATCGGTTTGCGGCCATATTTCGCACTGCCTCCAAACATGCATAGAGGTCACAGCTGGATGTATCATGGAAGGTGGATCACAGGGAAATCGGGTATAATTTTCGCTTTCCTGTGCTAAGTCACCTTGTGAGACCTTGGTTTGACAGCGAATACAGCTGTCTTTTCGGTGGGAGATTACTCGACATTTGTAACACCTGAGGGAGTTATCAACAGACACATTCCGCCGTAGAAATTTCTGCCACCTCATCAAACACTCATCTGTTGGCCACCCAATCAATATAGTACCAAGGCACCGGTAGTCCTAAAGACGCCTCAGCTAATCAACCCGCAAAGGCTATATCACATAACCGCATAAGATAGCCCACAAACTAGTCCGAAATAAGCTATCCTTGGAAACCAAATAAAAATAGCTTGCAAAAAACTGTCCTCCGTCGAACTAAAAGGTTCACTGAGTCAATCGGGCAGCCTATTAAAATTAACCTCTCAAGAGAGACTCCTCTGAAGAGCAGCCTCTTTAACCACCCTAGGAGAGGGCAAACACATCTTCCTCCTTGAGGTGAACTCAGTAGATGGAGAAATTCAACATCAACACAGATCTAAAGAGCAGTTTTGCGAGTGAAACAAAACTGTAATCGGGACACTGAGTTGAACCCTGTTTCTTGGGTCATTATCTGAATAGGCAGAATTTCGTTACGTCTGATAAAGTGCTAAAATTGTCATTATTTCATATGCGGGCTGTGTGGGCCAGCGGGCGACCTCGCTTACAACTTGCACGTACGGACCCGCATGAAACAGTCTAAGGTCACAAAAAATCCGCATCTGAGACATCGCCAGTTGGACACAAGTTCACTTTGAGAACTGAAGGTGCAGTGCAGACGACGTTACGATTATCAAATACTTCAAATTTCATGACGTTCCTGTCCCCACCTTGGTGACCACTCAACAGTCGCATGAACACTGTGGTTCGGTCAGAATCTTGGACTAAGTCAATAGCCACAAACTCTAAGATGTCGGCCTCATTCAAATTCCTTAGCCGTGCAAAACAGTGTGCGTGCACAAGGTTCTGCTGCCAACAGCCAAAGGCTTAAATGTTTCATTCCACTACTCAAATCTTGATGAATCCCAACAATAGCAAAAGATCTCATATAGTTGAGTTTTTAGGTGTCCGGCCGCATTTTTCTTCATCAGTCATACCATACGTTCAGTGGGAGTAAGTTTCACCTCTTTGGGACCGATACGCAGTAGGTAGGATGTTTACAGGTAATCGAAGAAAATTCGGACACCAATTGAAAGATTCTTATTCCATTCTTTTTTTGCATTAAACCATAGGGGATACCGGTTCTCCCGAAAGATGCGGAAAACAAACCGTATACTCGCAGATAACTCAACTGAAAGTGCGGAAATATCAAGTTTCCTAGGAAACAACTTCATTGAAACCACTTTGACATCAGCTGTTCTTGGTTTGGTTTATTCCCAAAAGCGACAACCTTCAGGTGATCGATGTCGGGACTGTCCGACTTCTAGAATTGGGTTTGCGTCATACTCCTTGGTTGGTTATCACCAAAGCAAGCAGCAGTCTATCCAGATTGTGTGAGGTGTAGGCATCTTGAATGTTTGTATTAGTCTGGCACTGGACCCAATTTCGTTTCCTTTTCTGTTCTTCT
Organism: Opisthorchis felineus; assembly: GCA_004794785.1. Classification (NCBI taxonomy): domain Eukaryota; kingdom Metazoa; phylum Platyhelminthes; class Trematoda; order Opisthorchiida; family Opisthorchiidae; genus Opisthorchis; species Opisthorchis felineus. The sequence continues at coordinate 2,464,315 of SJOL01009403.1, read as the reverse complement.
TTCACCCTGGGCCTATATCTAAGTAAACTGATATATTTGTATGGCCGTTAGGTACTGGTGTTGCGTCAATGACGAGGACGATGAGCTTCAAGTGGCTCCTTCAACTGGAAATTAATGTGTTGTTTGTTTTCATTAAAGCATTCGACAACCAAACTGAGTTGTAGGACGGGAAATCCTCACATATACACAGGACGGCCCATCTCTGTAGTACAGTTAACTGTTATCTAACATCAAAGAGTGGACGAATTCAGACTGTATTTAAAATCCGGAGGAATAGTTCAACCATCTCCCAGTGGTCCCAAATGAATAGTCCCAAAAACATTTTACTCAATGAACGAGCTTCAACTTTTCACAGTGTGTACCATGATCAGGAGAAAAAAACATGTGCGGTCAAGAGCAGCTGTTGAATAATTTATAGAGGCGATCACGAGGATTCACTACAAGTAGAATGCGTGCCTGATTCGGCATGTGACAGTCTGAGGGAATAAACGAGAACAATGCTACTGCGATCTGATCCGAATCTGATCTGAATCTAATCACATTGCGCACTTCACAATAAGCATCACAAGACACGGAAGACCACTGAACTGACATGTTCGACATCGACAACCAAACAACAGTGAAACCATTCGGCATACCTGCTCGAATCGGTAACACGTAGCCAATCAGGCGTTGGCTGGGTTACGGATGCTAGTCACAAGCATAAAAACAATAGGGGTGAAATAGTAGTTCAGCCATCAGAATGTCGCAATCAATAGCGTGAAACAAGCGAGGTGGTGAAGTACAAAACTAGTTGACGGGCTGATCAAGACAATCCAGCCCGTAACTGATAAACATAAATGGGTGTACCCACATAGTGAGACGGCACCAGCTGATAACCGTTGCCCAGGAAGCTCTGACAGCCAGTCCTGCAGTAGATCGTTTATATTGATTGTATGGTGTTATTCGGGTAAATCATGGGTGCTTTTAGAAACACGACAGATCCTTCACAGAATCCATAACAGTTATTCTTTTACGGAACATTCGGCGAACTTGTTGAGACTAAAGAAACGGGGCATAAGTTGGGAAGTAGAGATACTACGATGACCCTGTCCAAGTTACTCCACAAACAGCTTTTTCCGTTCGTGAAACATTAACTTCACAGCTCGGTCCAGAAACAGACCGCTATCTCAGCGAGCAATCTAAGAAGTTCGTGTGAATGAGGTTGTCGTGCTTTCCAGACAACAGCATAAAAAGCCTAGTCGGGAAGCGTTCTCATGTTTAGAGCGATCTAATCAATCCAATCAGTCTGAGCCAAACAATGCAAAAGAACGAGCTGTGTTGACGCAGTGGCTAGAGTACGCGCCTTCAAAAAGTTACGAAAAAACGTATAGAAACAGAATGTGGACATTCCTGAAAACGCAAGCGGCCAGAAGTCTTCAGCCATATTTGGAGTGATAATAGGGGTGTTATTTTGGTCGGTTAATCATCAAGTAGATTGTCTGTCATCGTGTCATCCTTGCTCGTGACGTGATGATTCCCCATGGTGTGGTGAGCTTAGGCATTATCATTCATCGTCTGTGAGACCTACTTCAATTTTCACACAGTTTCATGTCATTCGCAATAACCGCAAAGTGATGTTCTCTTTCGCACGCAAATAATCGTACCATTTCCTGCTGCAGTAACCCTTGAACTTGCAAAGCGGATTTGGCTGTCTGATGTCTCTCAGCGTCTCGTTTAACTTCATCCAATTCGGTCTACACACGTTGCCAAGTGTATTCTAGACAGCAATAAATGGGGTAATAGACGGACTTGATGGTGCTTATATCAACCAAGACGATATAATTCCGTGATAGTACTGCTGTGGAACACGACCAACGCGAGCAAAGGTGGAACTCTTGAACTGTCACGTCTGTGGAGTTACCAGCATCCTCTTCCGCTCCATCAAGAACACCCCAGCGCCGACTGATGCACATAGGCAAACATAGACCGGTACAAGACTGTCGCACACGACCATATACTATTCGTATAACACTATAATCAGTTTATCATTAGAAGGTGAATGGTCGCCTGTTAATTCATCAACAAAAGATGCCGTTACATATTTCTCGGGGTTAAAGGGAACGGTCATTCAGCCAGTCGACAGCGTAGTTCATTAGATAAATTCCTAAAGGGTAGAATATAAAATTTAGGAGAAAAACAGCGAAGTCGCCGGAATACAGTAAAAGTTCATCCGTATGGTGAGCGTAAAAGTTAAGAAATAGTGCTCCCGCGGAAACAGCGTCAAGTGGAAAAGAGAAAATTGGATCATTCAAGTTTGTTGCAATGTTGGTGAGCCGAACAGTGGGGGACGATTGAAGCTTATCTAGCAGGAATTTACGGTAATCGGAACCAAATAAATGATGAGAAAAACGCAACCTAGTTCGTCTGAGGTTTTTAACAACATAACGTTTTACAGACGGTGGCCTGTACGCTACCTGAATCTTATCGAATCGAATATAAGGCGATAAAGTTAGAGTAATTGTAATCAATTGGCAGAGAGCACACCAAGTGGCGTCCTAGTAACATTCTTTTAAGAAAAAAACTGCCACAAGTGTCCTCATCGGATAATATGATCCATAATCGAACCGTGGATGCGCCTTTAGTTCATGCAGCAGATTGTACCGGAAATTACGGCTAGCTGAGTGAAGAATGATTCGAATGATACACACAGATGTTGCTCATTAATGAGAATAGATCAGTACACAAGGCATGGAGAAGTCAAAAAAGGTTTATACTCCTACCAGCTATTGAAGGCGAATTCAGTGCAACAACTGTCCACAGAAACATAGATGGATGTGAGCGCGTTTTGTTTGACATGTAGTGGTGGAACACCAGTCCTAGTGAAGCAAATGCTCAGGACTCAAAACAATCACCAAAAGACTATTTCCTCAGGTCAAGATAATACACGCTCGCTTACACCAGTATCCAATCGCAGAAGCATTGTTTTAAAAATGGGAGAATTTTACTAAACACACACCACAGACACACTGGACATACAATAGGCTATTTCAGCTGGTATGCGGAAAGTCGGTAGAGCACGAATGTGTTTGTGTGTTTGTGTCGCATGAAAGTGAAATGGGATTCCCAAAAAGTATGCATTATCCAAAATGCTTGAAATAAATGCTACGGTCATTAGTTTGGCTGTATGTGGAACCCAGAAATGACTAATTTTGTTAACTCCTTCCAGTTTGTCTCACAAGTGATGTAGTATTACGACACTTGACGAATTCAGTTTCTATAGGCGAGGAAAAGATATAGACACGGTGACAGATAGCCAGACGTTAAAAATATCCAGTTTACGCAACGATAATCAGGGGAAGATATTTGCTCGTGAAACAATCGCACACTGCATCCATATCGGCTGAATTGATTACAAATATTGCTCAGAACCTACGCACCACAAATTCAACATTTAGTTCGATTGAAGGTCTGCAGACCGGAAATTTTCTACCAAGTTATTTCCTGGAATGGTTCCGACTAAATCAATGTTAAGGAAACTCCCATCACCTGTCCAGAGTTTTCATCCACCTTATGAGTAGCAAAGAAACATAATTCAACATGCTGAAAATCGTCCCAACAAAAACACAAGCCAGTATTTGCGCAGCAAATTCAGTTGAAGAATACTAAAAGCGACAGATTCAGGCAAATTTTAGCTTGCTCTACCGTCAATACCAAACGAAGTTTCAAACGTACCAATTACAATCACCTTCTTTTTGGTGTTTCTGAGCTCTTCAAGAACCGATAACGCTTACGGTAAACTGTCGACATCGAACTGGCTAAATCAAGCGCTTGCCATCATCTTCAAAGAGAACAAACTCGATCTGGTGGACAAATCTTTAGACCTAGGTATCTGTTTCAACGCAATCAGTATCATGAGTGAAATGAGTCACCATGTTACCAGAGCAGCAATCAAAACTCGTCATCGTTTGAGACCTCAAGACATCAGAATACGTGTATACAACGCCTCTGTATGGCTTTGAGGTATGGGCTCTGTGTGTTGAAGGCAGTGAGAGATCAACAGTTTTCGGTCGCCGCTGTTTGTGGAATATCTTTCACGTTTGGTGGGAATAGTGTGTAAGAAATGACCATATATGTCACCGACTACTTAGTTCTAGACGGAACCCCTGCAATCTTGGTAATATTCTGAAGTGTCACAAAGTTTGTTGAGACATGTGCTAAGAACGCTAGGTCATCGGCCAACCTGCTGTGCTCTGTTCGCTACAGCAAGGCAAAATTGGAGGACATTCTGGAGACTGTGTTACGCAAACGTCAGAAGGCAACCGCTACTCGTTTAGTTTACTAGTTCACTAGGACTTCCCATGTAGAAACCTACAGAAACCTGCCAAAAATGGCACAACATAGATTCTTACATTGTACTCGGGTTTCGTGAGTATATAGGTGTTTGTCTGGCTTCCGATACATATTTACCTGTCAACAGCAGTTTGGTCGCTGGACGCTTCCACACAGCTATGCCAACAAACATTCTGCGGAGACATGCTACTAACGGTGAGTTTGCTGATTCGATATACGCTGTAAAAAGTAAGATCACCGGGAAAACTCGCGGAGGCCTGCTGAGACCCCCCCTCCCCTAAGTAGGATGAGCACTAACACTGCACTAGTCGCTCAGCTGTAGTACCTTTTCGGTGCCTAGCTGCCATGCCTACCAGAAGGAAGCACGAGGGCTGGGATACTGCCAGGTTGGCCAAGCCTAGACAGGGGAAGTCGAGAGGCAGAGGTCGGGTTAGAACCACGGACCTTCCGGACAGTAAATTCGCGCTCTAACCACAGAGCCACCTCACTTCCCCGAACTATATCGTACAACCACATCCGCCGGGAGCTGTTCAAAACGAACCATTTGGGCTGTCAAGGATAAACAGGTCATACAGGTGAAGTATGAGCATAGTTGAATGCATACAAACGTATGAATATATATATATATATATATATATATATATATATATATATATGACAAATTTATTTGAGAGGAAGAGTCGCGTAGCCAGTGAAGATGACTAAGGCCGAGGCAGTCGCAACATGGCTGCAAAATCCGGTACAATGCTGTCAAAAATAATTCGTAAGAGCTCTGAGTTTGGCTTGGTCATGTGACACGACTCGATCGACCCAGCTGCCCAACGACCCCCTAGGCTACCTCACAGCATCCAGTTAGATACCGTATAGGTCCCACTGATAACCTATCGTCCATGTTTCCCTGTTTTTTCATTTAGTGACCAAGCTTAACTGTTCAATTCATTATTTACACATATTTTAACCATTAGATATGTGCTGTTCTGACGACGCGATCTTGAAAATATTGATGTTCGTCACTGTGTCCTTGTTAAAACGGGAAAGTTGAGGGCTTGTTCAAAGAAAACCCGACCAAAAGCAAAGAGATCACCGTAGATGGGTTTTTCTGTAGTCGAGTTTATCCATGCGATGGATTTGTCTTCAGAGTGTGCAGTTAAATAATCGTGCTGTAGAACCACTGGGAATGTTACAAACCAGACTAACTCGGACTTATTCGTCACTTCCACTGCTCTGCACAAATTTGCACAGCTTTATTTGTGTACAAATGAAACGTTTCCAAGTGTTATATGAATGTAGTCCAAACCGCGTAGTGTGATAGTCAGATGGTAAGAGTGAGAAATGCATTACTTGCAAACGAAACAAAAATACAACATGAAAAACGCTTCATGTAAACAGGTGACTCAGTAAGAGGTTTCACCCACGTAGCAAGCAGCAACTGACCGAGTTCTACAGAATAACACCTCCGTCCTTGCTTAGCGAAAGCATATGTGGTAAACCAAGACAACAACTTACTTTGAAAATGCACTGATTGAGCGCTTCCAAACTGACTACATCTCCAACCTGTCGTGTCCCGGTGGGCGTGGCGTTTTCCAACTTGGAAAGGGTCTGACAGGAAGCTGTTAGTAGATCATTTGCCCTGTTGTATCGTTCAGTTGCCCGTTGGATTTCTCGGGTTAGTTCAGCCTGTTTTGCTTTTGCGTCGTAATATGGTCTGGCACGTTGAACACATTTACCAAGTCGTTTTCCGATGGCATTCAGGCGACTCGAATGTTCTGTTAGGGTGTTCTGATAGGTTGCTCTAGCAGCCTTTAAAAGAAACCGAGGGAAAAAGTGAGCTTCACAGGAGTCAGCCTGTGTGATGACGGTTCACGTAGTCCATTCTGGTCAAAATTGTTGGCCTTTATAACAACCGTGTGAAAATAACTAGTTATAATATCCATACATACCTTGGGTGAGCGCGCCCCCGCACGGAATGCGCACGCAAGCACATTCCATGTAGGATTAAACCGTATTTGCCCTTTTCTGCTCATCTGTTGTTGGATTGTGAGTCAATCCAATGAAACACGGCAAAAAACGAAGGCTTATTGCAGCCAAAAGAACTAGCTGATTCCGACAAAATGTGAGATGTGACTAAATGTGAGATAATTTACCACACCGAAGTCAATGCTTTGTCGAAAACGCTCTCCTAACGAAAAATGTTCCTATTAGAGCAACCGTCTCGATTGTAACTACTTGGAACATTCTCACGAGAAGCGAAAACTTCGAGGAACGAAACTAGTGTCTTATTTTTCCACAACAACGATGTCCCGAAAGAAATTACAAAATTAGACATAAGATGCACCGATGAGTAGCTGTTACCCAGCCCTGGTGGCAGCACAACCAGTACATAAAGTCGAGATGTCAAATTCCAAGTATGCCGATGTTGTCGTCTCCGGTCGCCTCATCAGACTGGTCTACACACTTCGGTAGGACATGCATTGTTTTCCCAAGACAAGTAGTAGCTAAGCGCCAGCACTGACTCTCTAATTAGGATACGAGGCGAACATAACCCTTGTCGAACAACGGCTGGATGAAGAATGAATATTTTTATAGATGACTTTCACAACGGTCGGAAGATGTGTAGCCAAGATAACTCATGTTGAAAATGGCTCGAAAAGGGTGGTTTTCTTGGTCAACCTTGCAGTGAATGCCTGTGTCTGTGCTCATTTATTGTGACATAGTGGGGGGAATATTAATCAGGCCATCCTATTTTATCCTGAGCATCTCGCTGGTTTTAAGCATAGGATTGCCAAACTTAGAAGAAAGAATCTCGACCAAAGAGGCACCTAGTTTCATGTTCAGTTCCCCGAAAGGAAATGAATAAATTTGTATTGCAATACAAAAGGTGCGATATGTGATGAGCGTCGTGTAGTTGGAACGCCATAATCAGCGTTCAGCCTACAACTTTATAAACGTAAGACAGTACGGCAGTGAAGCATCAGTGTCAACATTGATGTTGCTGTCTTTGATGATGAAGATGATGATGATGATGATAAACGTAAGACATAGTTGGATGGTTTTCACTCAAGATAGCAAATGACCTACAGGTGAATTGTCGCATATGAACGAAGTTTATCAGATGGGTATGCATCTGGCCTCTCAGATGGATAAATCATTCCACTCAGTTTGAGAATGGTGAGCAGTTCATCAATGTCCCTGCGCTTCAAACAAGGACGCATATCAAGGGAGGGTAGCAAAATAACTGAACCGATCAAAAGATCCCCCCAACTTGTTACCCGATCCCTCCGCGTAACCTCCAAGTAGGAGCTATGGTAGAGGAGGCACAGTTTCAGAGGGGCAAAAGAAGGTTGGGGCGTGCACCATACAACCAAATTCCAAATGAATCCAAATTAAAGTAGGTGCTGACTTTGAGAGTTTGTGTCACCCCGTCTCCACACCTGAAATCCAGGAGGGCCAGGAGGACCTTGTTGCGTTTTGTTGCGCAACAAGGAACAGCAACGACAGGATGACATGACATAACAGGATGAAGAATCATCCGGTGCCTTGAGTACAAATGTCTGAATCGTCTAGGCAGCGCAGTATGCTAGTGACCGAAGGTTCTAAAACCGTATCCTGCTTCCAGAAAGAGGAGCTATGACAAGGCTTCGCAATAAATCGAGTAGGAATTTTCACGCGGATAAAAGTCAAGCAACGATTTCAGAAGGTTAACACGGTCCATACGTTTGAAAACATCCTACCTTTCCAGACACCCAAGAGCCAAATTTGGTACGTCAAATTCCAGTATGAGGACACTTACACACATCCAGCCCATCTGACAAAACTAACAACTGTCGTTCAAAAATGTATGAGCCTTTCCACAAGTCAGACTAAAAACAACATTTGGACCTAACCGAAAAGGTTTGAAGTCTTTTTAGGGAGACGTTATCAACTAACTACCACACGTTTCATGCAGAGGGACAAACCGCGGCGTTTGTATGACATGAATGGGAGAAACATGCGGTTGCTTACACGGGTAATCTAACGACGCGCACGTCCAAGTGTTGGATATACGTTTCAAATAATTTCGCATACTGACATCCTCAATCAGGAGCATATTCTTATTGTCGTTTGATAATTTACCGCACCTCTCGCTCACTTTAGCATCAAAGCTCAAGATAATTTCTTTCGGAAAATCAACAAGCAACCAGTATAGCTTATTGGGCTCAGTTACTTGATGTCCAACTTTAATGACTACCTTAAAAAGCCTGTCACAATGTCAAATAATGGGGTGGCTTCCACAGTATGTTGTCCAGTGTACTGACCAGCGGCCTCAATTCGTCACGTGGCTTGAGAGTGCGGAAACCAAACACTGATTTACGTGAAGATGGGACTAGTTACATCCAGCTGAGTAGAAGACCCGAGTGATTTGGTGCATTAGTATGAAGTTTGTTTGCTACCCCTATTGCCGGTGAGATTTCCAGTTCCGAAAAAAAACAAGAGGAACAGCCCCTTTCACAAATGCAACTGATGCAGATGTATACGAAGTAAATCAGTCTGCACCAAACGAAGTTACCGAATTTTATAAGCAATTAATGGGAGGGTAGCTATTTTGCCCAATGAAGAAACTCTGAAAGATGACAATTGTCAAGTTTGGGAGATCAAGGGCAAATTCAGCAGAAGTGCCTGAGGTATGGGGGCTGGGCGTGAAATCGTAAGGTTCACTCGGCTCACTCACTAAGCACTTTTCTGTGGCGCGAATGCTGAACCGTTCAATAGGCTAGAATACTCTCAACGGAACGGCGGAGGCGGTGGAGTATCCGCGTTTCGTCGATTCCTGTACTTGGAGTAACAGGAAGAAGTATCAAGGGATTGCCTCTGACTGGTGAAGTGATGTACCGGATTGCGTGAATACAATAGTGGAAAGGTTATCTAGAGAAGTTGTCATGCGAAATACTACTAAGTATGAGTTCACATTGTAGGCTGCACTGCCAAAAGTTAAAGGACTGGCACGAGAGCTTACCAGCAAGTTGTTCTCGAGTTGATTGATTTGTGGAGCAGTCTGGTTCAATATATCTAGTTGCGACTGTTGAGAAATGACAAACGCAATGTTGAAACGAACCTCAACTTCATGCCGTTTTGAAGGAGGTAACTGGTCGAAGAAAGAATGTTCTTCCATCAACACTGGTGCATGATACTACAGTCGCTGAAAACAAAGCGCAAATGCACGCAAAATATGGAGCAAAATAGTCAAATTTAAACAATAACTCCCTCGATAAATGAGAACGGTCAATCCGATAACCGTTAATTTCAAAGACGTCAGGCCTAAGGTACAAAAACGATTCCCGGTCAGTAGCTCGCGTCTTAGACACTCAGCAATCTCCAGCTCCCTCGAAATGTTTAGGCTATTTCGGTGGGCTTCTGAATGGAAATTTAAACCGCTCCCGGAAGTAAACTGCGAATTCCCCATAGAATGGAGGGGATTACTGTTCCTTCTTTTGGAGAAATGTTTCGTGCCAAGTTACAATACACTCCAGCAGTGACGGCAAAATCATACAAATTCATCGTGCACTTGACCGTTTCAAAAAGATGATTAGTGATGACCGCGTGCACGTCAACCGTACGGTGGACGCCGACCATATATTCATGCTTGGGCTACGGTGAACACAGGTGCATTCAACCGAGGAGACTGGACCCATCACGAAGGGAGTGGACCTTGCAGCGGTGACGGTTTGAGCACCTCCATTGCACCCACTGAGCTATACTAGAGAGAGCACGTGTGACACTCACAGAACCTCTCATTCCAGGTTGGTCAATGGGTAGGGGTGTGACTAACGCAGTCTCCTGGTCCTCCAAGTTTGGAGTTGGAACATGTGTGGGGACTTGCTGCTCAACAATACAGACTGCTGTGGTAGTCTTACGCCAACGACCACTGCCTTGAAGTTAGGCTTTTGATCCGAAGAATTTGGTTGAGGATGCTAATCGGGGCATAGGAGCCCTGGCAGCATCTTAACCCACGTTCAACCATGAAATTACGGTAACAAATGATCTCATGCCACATCGGCCGCCGCATGGTGCCATGAGCCGGGTTGCCTTGGTTGCTGCACACAGCAGCGCTGACAAGCTAAAGCAGGTTGCTACTGAGGCCGACCTTTCCCCTCTTTCACTGATTCAGTCTTCCCCTCCTTACCCCATTGCCAGCGACATCTCCGTAGGTCCGTTCTTAAGGAGAGACAAATCCGTCCGCCTCCCACTGCCGTTAGCTGTAATATCTACGGTTAACTAGGTCGCCACGACCACAAACACTTCGAAGTCATCGTTCAAACCCCAACACTCAGTTCATCCAACAGTCTTTCACATTCGCAGCCGGACAACAGATTGCCTTTGCACGTACGTGAGAAATTCTTTCTTCTGATGTGCTCTCTCTGAAACAAGTACAGTTTTTGAACTGATCTCCCTATCCGTTTCTTCTGTCTTCCGGTTGCGCATCTCTGGCGGTACTGAAGCCACGGTGGTTGGTGTTGATCTAAGCCACCGGCCTTGAGGGTCTGTGGTTGAGTAGTTGCTCCTGGATAGTCACCTCTGTGCGATGCGTTTGGTAGCGTCTGTGAGAGTGTCCCGCGAACGCACCGATAACCGCTGTCTCTTCAATATATCTGATTACGCCCCAACAAACTGTAGCTCTGATAATCGCAAAAACAGTTTTTACGATGCTTTGAGCGCCTTGTTACGGTGTGTTTAGGTTGGGGCAAGATGGCTCAGCGGTTAGAACTCGAATTTACTGACCGGAAGGTCCGTGGGTCGAACCCGACCTCTGCCTCTCGACTTACCCTGTCAAGGCTTGGACAACCTGGCAGTATCCCAGCCCTCGTGCTTCCTTCTGGTGGCATGGCAGTTGGACGCCGAAAGAGGGCTACAGCTGATCGATTGTTTAGAGCTCAGTTATTGTCGTGGATGCCGGGGATATGAAAGCGCAACTAGGTACATTTGACGGCGTTGGGCTCAATTGGGTGGGGGAGCTCTCGGATGTGAAGCAAACCTACGAAAACCACCTACCGAAGCCCATTTCGGACAGTACACCTCCTGCGGTTGACTATTACTGGAACATTCTGTCTGTGACCCTGAAAGATGCCGGGCGCTCCGCCTGCAGAACAGCACATCCAAACAGACTCCAGCAACACTGAAATTTATCGAAGCTCGAATATATATACTCAACGAACTGACAGGCGAAAAACAAAATCTGCGCCGCTCGATAAACTTGGTGGTACCAGAAAGCTGAGGAGGTGGAGGAACGGGGTCCACATGACCATCCACCCCGTGGTTGGCTTGAGATACTACACGGTGTAGAGCTTTACTGGTGTCAGTGGCCTTGACTTGGTCAGTTTCTATCCAGATTGTATGACTGAGTGTTAGAGGTGTAGGCAACCCTGATCTTTGTGGTAAGCCAGCCCTGGGTCCGCTGACCCGTTTTTCTTCTTCCTTCCATCAGATGGCTTTATTCAAATAAACTGACATAGCTGTACGGTGTTGAAACATTGGTGGTCTCCTCTGATGTTTCTGTCAACGAAAATGGCATTCAACCAAACCAAATCCGCCATACCATTTGTCTGACAAACTCCCAGTTTATTAGTTCTAACCAGCTTCCTCAATTATCCTTGGACTTTCAGTTTTGATCAACTACAAATCAATCCCGCATCCGAAACTACCAAAGACAAGAGCCTCCGGAAAACTCTATTTCTTCTTTCACTTGTAAATATTTCTCCCGCAAACTTCTCCTGTGTAGGTCCCATATCCCACTCACTGTGGAATATTGCCGTCGCATTTGGGACGCTGTTTCTACGTACCTTCAGTATAGAATGCTGCGGTGAGCTCCATATTATAAGGGTCAGAAACCTAGTCACTGCACACTGAGGATGTTAAAAAATACCATGTTTGACAATCGGTGTCTTCGCGGCATTGCCCGAGTCTGGTGGGACACCGAATCATCATTGTTGAAGTAAGTCGAATAGTTTTCGGAAAAAAACTGGCCGACGATAGATGAACTGATCGCACTCCACGGGTTGCACCGGCTTGGTCATTTGCTTCGTACACCAGTTGACCGACTACCTCGGAAAGCCCCTTTCGCACAACCTCCGATCTAGTCAATGAGAAGTCCACTGATACTCCTGAATTCACGCGCCTATTATATCAGCTACGGCCTCCAGGTGTGTAGCTATCCGCTCCGATCTCTCTAGATCATCCACGAACGAAACTGTGGCAGCTATAACTACCCTAAATGTACACGGTTTCCTACAGCTGAAGATGATAACACATCTTTAGATAATATTAAGCGAAAAGAAGTGCCTCTAGTTAACTACTTTTCCTTGACCAGTAATCTGAAAACTTTCCCCCACGGGACGCATCCTCTCTTTTTCTATTTTATCACAACTACTATTGTGAACATTTCAGGGATCTCGCCTCTTCCTACTTATTCCCACAACCGTTCAGCTGACCGACACGTCTATGCTCCTCTAGTCACCTATATCAAGTTTAAGTTTTCCGCTGTCCAAAAGCACCGTTTCATTTACCGCGTTTGCCCTAAAACCACTCCCATTTGAAATCCACTTCAACTTCATGTTTTATTCGGCTCTCAAAACCTTGAAATTTTCAAGACTATGATTAACGTCCCTCTATTCAACCATTGTGCCGTGCTCATAAGACATCTACTTCTGAGCAATGGAACACCCTTTAATGTTTCACCAGTTGTTTCAAGCTTTTGACTGTATGGATGTCCATCATTCTTACCGGGAGTCCCTGACTATGGGTCTCCCCTTTCTCTATAAATGACATTTGCGAATAACAAAAAAAGGCTAGGCGACAAGTTCCCTCCGGTCGCAACCATAAACCGACTGGACCAGTCATTTAATGCTGGGTGTCCACACAGACCGAGGAGTTCGGTGGGTATAGAAGTCCGAAGAAACGAGAGAAGATGCTGGAAGTGTCCACATGTGGTTCCAGTTGATTCGTTCAACAGTCACTCTGAAGCCTCCAAGCAGCCTCCACCAAAGGGCACATTCACTCTCTGATATTTAATAAAGGACGTTTGGACTGCCGGCCTGTAAGGCAAACGGTCCGTAAATATGGGGCCTCCCCAGTGTGTATTCCTATCCAGGTGTCGGCAGAGACCCTCCGCCTAATGTGCTCAACGGCGCCGCTGAACTCCCTAGTTAGCGTCTATCTAGCTTATTTTCATCTATTTGGGAGGATGATAACATCAGGAACAACTAAGGTGAGTTGATAAGTGTCCAATCTCAAAAAGGGTACTCATAGTAAGCGCATTAACCAGAGGTCAGTTTGACTACATTGTAACAATGCTTTTGGAGTCACTGTTTTTTTGTCGTCTGCAATACACGGTCTCCTGGCCCTCTAGGTTTGGGGTTGGGACATGCGTGACGACTTGTTCTATAGAAATGGTAATGCAATTGCATTTCTCGCCAAACACCACTGCCTTGCGGTCAGGCTTTTGAGCTAAAGGCTTTGGTTGAGGACCCTAATCGTCCTCTTGTCTAGGGTTTTGGCGCCCTGGCAGTATCTCAGCCCATGTACAACCAAGATACTTACAACTAACAGTAATCTCATGCCACATCGGCCGTCACGTGGTGCCACCAAACGGGTCGCCTTACTTGCTGCAACCAGTAGAGCGGGTAAGGTAATACATGCTACTGCTTACGCCTCCCTTCCTACAATTCCAAGTTTTGCTCTTCTACCCCACCCCACCCAATTTGAATACTCTCTCCGCAGGTCCCAGCACTACGACCGACCGTGTTGTTCGCCATGCATCACACTCAGCTGCAGTTTTTGTACGTGCAACTTCAGTGACAACCATAAACACTTCGAAATATTTTTTCAAACCCCAAAAAGTCAGTCTACTTAGCTGCCCTCAATGTTCGCACACTGAAGCAAGCGGGACAACAGGTGGCTCTTGCTCGTAAGCTGGATCTCCTCTGCACTGATGTATGCCGGCTGTCAGAAACAAGAAAAGAGGACGCAAGTACTGTGATTAAACTGACCGCCCCCTCGCTCTCTTCCAGGTCCCGGCTGCGCACCTCTGGTAATGCAGAGGCCGCTGGAGCTGGATATTTATAGACCGAGCGGAATTGTCTGTTCGATTGGATACCTGTTGATAATAGTCTGTGAGCGGTTCGTTTGGCGTCTGTGAAAGGATTTCGTGGAAGTGAAGTTAATCGCGCTCTTTTTACTGTGTCTGCTTACGCGTCGACCGACTGTAGCTTTGACTCTGCCAAAAACAGTTTCTATGACGCTCTTTTACAACGGGCTAGGAGCGCATATATCGTTGGGGTTGCCGGTGCCAGGTAGACAGACTAAGAGCTACTGAGGCCTATTTGAGCGGTCATCTTGGGTTAGATACAAGAAGCACGGAAAAAGAGCACTTGCTTCAAATGCGTGCCGATTACAGGCCGTTCCTTCGTCGTAGCAATTTCTGGAACAGAAATCGCTTGAAAACGTGGTGCCCATCAATGAACAAGCCCCGAATCCAAATAGACCACATCCCTGTCAGTTACCGGTGGCGTGTCAATCACTCCCTGTTTTTCCTCCTGGAATACTAGCGTGGACTCCGACCATGCGCATGTCGGTTGCTGCTTTTCAGGTCCCTAAAAAACGCGCATACCTCGCTTAGCTAGTGAGAAGCTAGTGGACCCAGAAATCAAATGAAACTATCAGAACCAGCTCCTCGAATGCCTACCGGATGGTCCGACGTCAGATATTAAAGACATCCGGAACAGACATCCAAAGCAGTACTCAAAGCCGGAAATTCTGTTTGCAGTACAACCCAGTTAAATTCATTCAAGCACTGGATCTCTGATTGGACCGTGGCTTCGTTGGAGTCCAGTCGACAGATTCCTACTGGCCGCACTCACAAGTTATCCCGACGAAACATCCAAAGCGAGGTAAAACTGAGTGTCTGAGCAGACCGAGAATTTCGGTTGACCCGAAAGACCGAAGAAATGAAAGATGCGGATAATGCTCAAAATGTCCGCCGATTGTTACACCTGATTCGGTCGACTAGTCCTTGGAAGCCACCTGTCAGCGGAACTATCAGGGACCAGAATGGCTATCTGATATCCGGCAAAGGAGAACCTTTGGAACGTCGGGTACAGTACTTCGAACTCCAATTCAGTTGGCCACCTGATACTTCCAATCTAGAACCCTGGCCTTCAACAGAAAGGTGGACTGTAAACACGGAACCCCCTTAAGCTTCAGAAGTGCCCGGGTGTACACCTCAACTCAAGCGTCATCTTGCTCCTGGTCCTGACAAACTTCCGCCTGCTCTCTTCAAGGATGGTGGTGAATTCCTCATGTCTAGCCTGTTTGGGGAAAAGAGACCGCTCCAGATAACTAGGATGAATCGGTAATAGTGCGCATTTTCAAAAAGGGTACTCGCAGTGAATGTAGTAACCACAGAGGTGTCAATTTGACTCCCGTTGTAACGAGGCTTCTGGCGCCATTGATTCTTCGTTGTCCCACGGCAACACCTGGATCCTTGACCCGTGAGCATCACGCGGAATTTCGACCGGGTAGAGGCTGCGTCGGCAACATCTTCACAATCCGTCAGGTGTTGGAGCAACGCCATGTGCAGTCGGCCCACAATCTTGTTGTCCCTCAACTTCAAAGGTGCAGTCCATTCTGTCGATCGGTCAGTGCTGTCGATCAGGGGCATGCCCCAGAAGTTTGTGAACATAATCCGGTCCCTATATTCACACACTTACGCGTGTTCGACAAGGATGTCTACTCTCTCCGTTGTTGTTCAACTTCTTTATCGACGAAATAATGAGGCGAAAGCGGTGTTCAAACAGTTGCTAGTGATCATCCCGTCTATCTGAAGTACTCAGACAACATCGTCTTCAACAACTCACAATTCAAGGAGATGCACTGGAAGTTGTGGAGAATTTTACGTACCTCGGGAGTTGTATCAGCTTTGAAAGAAGTGTGTATGATGAAGTCAGTGTACAAACCTAAAAAGTCCCGAATCACGTTTGCCTATTTGGATCACTTGTGGCGTCACAAGGGCATAATACTGGGTCTCAAGGGTCGCGTGTACCAGGCTATAGTAAGGGCTGCACTGCTGTATGGTTGCGAAACATGCCTCTGTGGACAGACGATGAAAGACGTCCTCAGGTTTCTGACCACCGATATCTCAAAATCATTGCTTGTGTTGGATATCGACAAAGAATTCGTAGTTAGAAAACGGACGTTTGGTAGTGCAGCAGGCATGCCAATTGCGGGAAACATTCAGCACCATCAACCACGGTGACCCGGTCATGCGCTGCGCATGTCAAAACATTATCTATGGAGAAGAATGATGCTCTCCGTGCCTCCTTCAGAACAGTGCAAACTGCGAGGTGGGCAACTTATGACTTGGTAGAAGGGCGTGGAAGAGATTACGAGTTGTAGCGATCCGTCTCCCAACAAAAGGTCCACGTGACCCTTTCTGCGCCTGGCTGGAGACACTGCAAGAAATGGCGGCTGATCGATGTCAGTGGTATGGTATCAGTTTCTTTCAAGACTATCTGGTCGGATGCTTGCGACAGGCCAGCACCATGTACTTTCCCTCGCCCACTTTTTCCCCACAAACATTGTGACTGTACGGCAGTGAAGCATCAGTGTCAGCACGGACGTTAATGTATCTGGTGATAGTGATGAGGCGACATCGTCCTAGCCTTTGGAGACGAACGCAAAGCAAAAATGTTGGTGAATAGACCAACCACCATCATACCACCGTCCGGAATGTACCTTGTACCCAAAGAGTGCACGTTCGCCTTTCAGAATTTGCAACCTCCGGACATATCTCTTGCTATTCAAGAAGCACTGGTGGTTGTGGAGTTTTAGATAGCTTGGCTGCTTTGTTAGCTCTGACGGAAGTGTCGAATGAAGTCAGTGCAGGAATCTCGAGGGGTTGAAAATATGTCAGTTTGCGTCGCTTGTGGAGTCAAAAAAGTATATCACCGAGTTTCAGGGGTCGCATTCACTAGGGTACATATATTACTGTGTTGTAGGGTTGCGAGATATGTTTTCCGGAGTGAGATGCTCTGAGGCGTCTTCGGGTTTTTTACCATCGATGTCACGGAATGGCCATTGACTTCAGCTGACGTCGACGAATTCGTAACGAGGTAATTAGAAACGGCTCTTTGGCAGCAAGTCCTTCTGGCAGGAAGGACCTAAACAACAACTACAGAGGCTCGGCTATGTACATACATACCAAATCATGTCTACCGATACTAGTGTTGTTCTCCTTCATAATGGCGCAAAACTGTTAGCTGGGCGTGTGACTTGACATAAGAGTGTGATAGACCACAAACAGTTTGGGTGTTTTGGGGCAGTCGCCCTTCTAGAATGGGGAACCCCGTGATCCTAGCTAGGCTCGGCTGGAAACTTCACAAGAAATGGTAGCTAACAGATGTCAGCGGTATTCTTGCTGCCAGTTTCTCTCAGATTGTCTGATTGGGTGCCTGTAGATGTGGGTACCTCAGAGTGCTTGTGGTAGACCCAATGTCCACTCTTCTTTCCCCATTTTTGGACGGTGAAGCCCAGATTTTGTTGTCTGTAATGAAGATGGCGTCTTTGTATAGTTTACGGTCTGCTGCTGAACTGGCTGCCAGAGAAGCCCCATAGTTCCCCTTACCATTCTGTATCAGCGAGACGTGGGGATCTCCGATACTTTTGGAGCCCCGTCATAAGGACCAAAAACAGGTTTCACTATGGTACGTAGGACTTCAACCCGTTTGGCAAGCCGCCGTTTGACCTGACTCTAGTGAGGTTATGTTGGCCAGTAGAGATGAGATACCGTGATTGGAGATATGAGCGTCGCTATTTGAAAAGCGAATGCCTTTCAGGCTGCTTTCCCTGGCATGTCCCATGAAAGCAGATAGGCTGAATCGGTTTGGTTACGGAGTTTAAGAAAGTTTGCCTTCCAGCACGGACAAGCAGATGAAAAGCAGACAGTTGTCAGTGTGAGGTAAGGGTGCTTTGTGATCGATGGCCTTGGCCATTAACACCGGTGGTTTGGAATAATGGCTGCCTCATCTGCCTCATGGTTTAATTCTCCGAGGCTAGTGTTTTTCGCAGAAAATTCAGCAAAGATTCACGGATTGATACAAAGGATCGATGCTTTCTCCAAAACTTCGCGAGTCAGGTTTGTTTTTGTCGTTTATCGGCTTCAATCCACCTGAAAGGCACAAGCGAAAAAAGGGTGCAGCACTGCTCTTTAAATTCTCAGCCCGGGGCAGTAATCTTGCCAGCGCGAGGACTCGACTAAAAGGGCGTCTAAATGTTGGCGTGAACAACCGTCGGTGGAAGGTTATTCCACGCACCAACTAACCGAAATGAGAAAATTTGTTGCCTACTGAAGGCGTGCGCTCTAAGCTTGACAATCTTACCATGCACCCGCGTTAGTTAATTGGGTCAACGGTGAAAAACCTGCCGGCCAAACCCTGTTCAAAAAGGGCACAATTATTAGGTCTCTTCGGACGAGACGATACTCCAGGGGAAAGAGGTCAAGCACGGCGAGACGCGTTTTATAGTCCACGGATGTAAGGCGGGCAGCAATTTTTGTTCGAAGCAGCTCGCTGGATACGCTCAATGAAGGTTACATCTTTCTTGCGTCCTGATTAGACAACCTGGTTGGCATATTCAAGAAGCGGTCTGACGAAGTCCCCATAGAGTATCTGAGAGTCTATGTAAGCAATACGGGGAAGGTGCGCCGAATCATCCGTATAACGGCGAATGCCTTTTGATTCAATTTTTCATGGTGCAGTGAGAAAGGACGTTTGAAGAGAGGCAGAAACCCAAATCCTTTTTGACATCTTTCTACGTAAAGTATTCTGGTCCACTCTCACCATGGAAGCGAGATGGCTCAGTGGTTAGAGCGCGAATTTACTGACCGGAAGGTCCGTGGTTCGAACCCGACCTCTGCGTCTCGACTTCCCCTGTCTAGGCTTAGGCAACCTGGCAGTATCCCAGCCCTCGTGCTTCCTTCGGGTGGCATGCCAGTTAGGCATCGGAAGGGTGCTACAGCTGAACATTTTCTTCAACATGCACGAGATAGGCGTTCGCTGAGTCTCCTCGGAATGACATATGGACGTACTTCTCATCATTCAGAGTCCAGTCCAACGAACACTGCTTTGCAGCGTCTACATCCATTTGAAGGGCACTGGCGTTGGAACTCCAGGATTTCAAGTCGTCCGCAAAAAGTAGACATGGACTTGAAAGAACGTCTGAGAGGTCGTTAACGTATATCAGAAACAGCAGTGGTCCCAGAACGAAGCCTTGAGAAACTCCAATGGAGACCGGCGCTGGAGAAGAGTAGGTCGAGCCTACTTTCACTCGGAATGTTCTGTCTGGTAGGAACGCCTTGATCCAGAGTAGG
>SJOL01009403.1:2399349-2422825 GCA_004794785.1 Opisthorchis felineus | reverse complement strand
CCTTCCTCCATCAGTTGTCCACGCTCCTTCTAGAACCCATTTCAAAGCACTACTAGACACTTTTCTTTCCAATCCTCGTGCTGGCAAACATACTGCCCCGCGCTGAGAACTTAATGATCAGTGCTACATCCTTTTTCCGCTTGTGCCTTTCAGGTGAACGACAACCGCAGAACGACAAGAACACAACCGACCCGGGAAACTTGGGCAAAAGCCTCGTTCCCGTGTATCAATCCGTGAATCCGTGCACGTTGTTTGAAGATCATACGTAGTACATTCAGTGTGAATTCACTACCAAAATGACAGTCTGTAGGCTGATCACCTGGCCAAACAGTAGCAGTATGCTTCACTTCGGTACGAGCTCTATATTCCACTTTGACAAACAATCCTTATAACTTCCTCGTTCTGAGTCTCCACGTTAGTATAGTTCTGCAGGAAGTGTGACGAGGGTTCCAGCGCGCAAAAAGTATTCTCCGCCGGGTCAGATCTGGCTTTGTTTGTCAGCACAATCTATTTTTTACTTCCTTTGTTCCACACCTCGATGAAAAGTCATTACCTGGTCGCCCTCACTTCCATCAATGACTGGAGGCACATGTTGTCTTTATTTTCAGCTGCTCACCCTGATAGTGGAACACATTCTGTGAGCCTTCGCTCCCATTATCTGCACACAACTACCCAACCAATTAAGCCAAACGAGCCTAACGTGTCCGTAAGCTTAGTGACCAATCACATAGAGAAGTTCAGTTGGTCCGCTGCCGAGTACGCATTCACCCCGGGATTTATGGCGGATATCGCATTCGATAATATCACACAAGAAGTGCGGGGTATTGTATATCCAGGGAAACTAAGACTGCGAGAGAACGATTTCATGTTTAAAAATGAGCAAACTGGAAAGGTCGATCACTTTCTTCGTGCAGACTTGGTAGCTGCTCAGTGGATTGCACGCGCTACTGGGCTCGGCCTCCGAATCAAGCTAAAAAATGATTCTATGCATCGTTACGACGGCTTCGGCGAGACCGAAGCTGAAAAGGTCGCCAAGTTTTTTAACACACACTTTGGCATCGAAATATCTAAGCGTGAGCTGTGTTATAAGGGTTTCAACTGGGGCGATGTTGAAGTTGATGGTTGGTCTTTATTTTGCCCTAATTCTCCTCTAGGAGACGTCCTGGAAATGTCCGTGAAGAACTCGATGTCGTTCGAAATCCCCCTGGCTAATTTGTCAAACGCCACGTTGAATAAGAATGAAATCGTTTTCGAGTTCCACTTAAATGATGATGCGGAGATTTGCCTTTCTGAAATGCGCCTTTACACGCCTGGCACTGAGGCTGATCGTGACGGAAAAGCCCCAATAATTTACTCAAAGGTCACCGAAAAGGCCGACATAATTCAGGTACTGGTTTCCCTTTACTCTGATGATGAAATTAGGTCACGGGCGACTTTCTGGTGGAATTCAAGCAGCTTCAGTGTCTGCAACCTAGAGGCCGTTATGACATCAAATTATATCCGTCCTTTATACATCTGCATGGAAAGTCATTTGACTTTAAGGTCCCCAAGAGCACCATAACTCGACTTCTCATGCTGCCGCATCCAGACAACCGCCAAGTCTTCTTTGTCCTTCAATTGGACCCCCCGATCAAGCATGGACAGACAAGATACCACTTTGTTATTATGTTGTTCGATAAGGATTCACATGTCGATTTGGATATGGCTGCTTCCGAGGAGTGGCTGCAGGAGCACTTTGATGGAAAACTTACTCAGAATATTGCCGGGCCCGAGTGCGAAGTTGTCGCCCGTATTTTCAAGGCAAGTAGTCTCAATTTTTTATTTTAGTATTCTCATTTGCCTGAGTCGCTGTTCACAACTATTCACTGTCTCCTTTCGGCCTTTTAGAAGGGAGGATGATCAACCATTTGACGGCAAATTTCTTACATGCGCTCGAGTTAAACCAGTGTTTAAGTGGCGATTTTACTCTCCGCAACGTCTGGTTCGAACCCATCCGTGGCATCTCGACCCCTGTCTAAACTTGGGCAAATTGGCGGCATCTCAGCCTTCGTGCCTCCAAGTAGCGTGGCGGCTAGGCACCTGATGGGTGCTACGGCTGAGCGATTCATTGATCATATTTTAGTGGTTTGTGTTTCTACTCATTCGTTTGTTTGATTTCAATGTTGTGTCATTCTGTGTAACGCAGATGACAGTAAGAGCGATGCTAGTGTATGCTCAATCACGACGACTAGGTAGAAGCCGAAAAACTCGTTGTAACGGGAACCTCCATGCTAATACCCATCCGTTACCAATGAGAGCATCTACTCTACCTAGCACATAATCCACAAGCCTCTCGAACTCTCCCCCCATTTGAGTTAATACTGCTACACCGAGAAAAGCGGTCCGTATCTCTGAACAAAGCAGCATTCACTCGAACACAGTGTCTCCTTATGTTGTACAGTTTCAGACCGTTTCCTGCAGTCGAACCGTAGTTTATCATGTGGAGTTGGCGAATCTCTCTAGCAAGGTCCTCGAAACTCCTGCACAAGTATATAAGCTCCCCGCGATGACGTTCTCCATCATTGTCACTGTCAGGAACATCAGAGAAGAACATTGGTGCTTCGCTGCCCTACAACCGTGTCATTTTGTTTGAATAAAGCTTTACAATGTTAAGAAGGGAAAATGAACAGGGAGGGTAACCTAGGGCTAGTGTCGAACAATCATCCGAGCTGTCTACACCTCAAAAGCAGCCGGACAGTCTGGGTAGAAGCCAACATAGTGAATGTCACTGGCTTCGACTGGTCGCCATATCTTTTTATGTATCCAGCCCAACACGGATAGGGTCACGCAAAGTGAGAGTGTATGGTGAGCTGTCTAAAAGCTTCCCTGCAAAAAGTGGTGTCTGATAAAGATATCCGGTCCTTCTATTCTTGTTCAACTTCGCCATCAATGAAATACTGAGGCGAGCGCTGAAAGGTCTCCAGCACACCGGTTTCAAATGGTTTCTGGTGAGAACCTTGTCGATCTGGAAATACGCAGCCATCGACCTTATCCTAGAAGACGAAGGCAAAGCACACGCTCTGTTAAACAAACTGACCATTCTCACGTCATCTTTCGGCCTGCGCCTTGCACTTTGAAAGTTCAAAGTCATGCTTCAGGGCGTGTGGTCTCTGAGCATGCCCTTTGCAATTCAAGGAGGGGCACTGGGTGTTGAAAATCATGCTTACCTCAGTGGTTCTACTAGCTCTGACGGAGGTGTGCCTGATGAAGTCAGTGCACAGAGCTCAAATGCCCGAATTATGCTTGCTTAATCGCGTCACTTGTGGTGTCTGAAAGGCATATCACTGGGTCTCAGATGATGATGATGTGGAGTGTCTTCATGTTTTTGACCGTCGATATCTCAAAAGCGTTGCTGGTGTCGTAGGGGTAATTAGAAAACAGGTATTTAGTTGCGCAGCGGGTAATCCAGTCGCGCGAAACATCCGGAAACAACAACTGCAGTGGCTCGGCCATATGCTACGCATGCGAAACGTCGTCTACCGAGACGACTGTTGCTCTCCATGCCTTCAGAACGTATGACTTGGACGTGTGCGAGATTGCGAAGAGCTTGCGTGTTCTTGGTGCGATCCGCCTTCCAGATCGGGGCCTCCGTGAATCTCGCCCTCGTGCTTGGCCAGAGACATTGCAGGAAATAAGGGCTGAACAATGTCAATGACGCTCGTGATGTCATTTTCTTTGCAGATTGTATGACTGAGTGCTTGGAGGTGTAGGTACCTCAGAATGCTTGCGATAAGCCAGCACGAGTTCCATACCTCACTCACTCTTTTACCGTCTTTTCACTTTAAGTATGATTAATTAAACTTGTGGTTGTACAGCAGTGAAGCATCAGTGGCAACGCTGATGTTACTGTCTCCGGTAATGAAGGCGGTCACCCAGGCCGCCTTGAAGGCGCACAGCATTCCTCATAGCCCTTAGCCATATCACATTCTGTCCTCCTCTCCGTATTAGGCACAGGGAACAACACTGTTCTCGGCATACCTAGCAGATGTCCAGTCCTCTATAGCACGTATTACTGGGTGTATTCCTCGAGTGAAGTATTTTCTGCTTCACTAAGAACCTGTTTCATGGACAACTTACTACGAATCCGCTTATTCCAGCTGTGGCTCTAATATAGCACTGGTCGAACACCCGAAGATGTTCTAGATCTCTCACCCGCAGTGGTCAAGTTTCCCAGTTGTTCAACAGCATACCATGCACTGCACTCTGAGACGTCATTTGAGACCCTCTGATGTGTGTTTTTGATGCCGCAAGTGGCGCGAATTTACAAATGCAATTTGGGATTTTGAGATTCTTGCGTTTACTTTGTTTGACACACTCGTCAGAGCTAATGCAACCCCTGAGATACGTATACTGTTGCGGAAATTCGAGAGTCTCCTTGAATTATTAGAAGCAGCTTCAAAGACTATACGTCTCAGAGCGTAACTGTGCACTTCATCATCCTCATCGGCAGCACGTCAGTGTACAACACTGATGTTTCGGTGCCGTACAACCATAATTTATTTGAAACTTATTCGAAAGACTAATTATAAAGAAAAGAATAAAAGTGGATGTGGAAAAGACCTAGTACTAGCCTACCACTATCATTCCGAGGTGCCTACACCCCCAGACACTCATTTGAACAACCTGAACAGAAACTGACAACAAGAACGCCATTGGCATTTATTAGCATCATTTCTTGCGTCGTCTCCAACCGTGCACAGGACAGAACACGCGGAAGTGAGTGCACCGACTTTTCGTGATCGCATTCATATCCCGTTGCCAGGCCGAAGATTGACGAAATTTAACACTTTGTATGTGCGAGGCTCTCACAGGTGCTCTTTTGGACCTGGCGTCTGATATCCCTTCGAATTGTGCTGTACTCTTAACCTCGAATACATCTCCGAGCTTCGAACAGGTTTAGAGTTTTGATCGAGATCCAATGATTAGATGTGGTCGGCTGCGATGTTCTGCAAGCAGAGAGCCCAATATCTTTCAGGATTGCGGGTAGTAGTTTGCAGTAGGAGTCAACGTCGGAAGCTAGACTGTCCGAAGGCGACTTCAGTAGATGGTTTTGGTAGGTTTGCATCACATGAGGGTCCGACAGCTTCTCAATGGTCAGATGAGGTGTTCGCACCTTGCGTACTCCCGAAAAGTGCGAAGAAAAGCAGCAGCGGATCAGCGCGTAATCAACTTCCACGTGAGTGTTCCAGGACGAGCATCAGTCTGCAGTTCGTGCACGCCACATGCAGCTGATATTGATGTGGTCTATCTGCATTTCAGGTTTGCTCGCATGTGATGGGTACAGTGTGGTCAAGCGCCTTCGGTTGTTTCCGAAATTACTGCTGCACGGAAATAGTCTTCGGGTAGCACACAACCGCAGCAGGCTTTTGCCGTTGCTCGCTCGTCTCGTTTCTAGTCCAAAAAGACCACCCAACTGAGCATCAACCGCACTAAGTGGACCTAAGTGTGCAGTCTACTAAGTCTACCTAATTATGTATTCATACTCTCGGCAACCACAACATCAACATGCCTCAGTCCGCCATAGAAGCTGCCTTTGAGGGTATCAGAACTACAGTCTGTTTGGGCGTAGGCCGGTACAATGAACAGGAAGTGGTTACCAACGGGTTTACGGGATGTTTTCATAGACGTTGCCATCAGCGGACATCCAGTCAAGCAGAGACCCTTCAACTCGATAGCTTCAAACAATACTAATCCTGACAAGACAAAGTGTAACAGCCCCTGAATCACCAGAGATGCACACCCATAAAAGGAGGCCAGTTCGAAGACCGTATTTGAGTCTTGAAATCCCGTATCAGAGAGTCCAGCGTACAAGCAAGAGTAGCCTGTTACCCAACTTGTTTCAGAGCGTGAAAGCTAAAAACTGCCAGATGGACTGGACTTCATTGTCTGAGGAGTGATTCCTGTGTTTACGGCCGTGCTGGCCGAGTTAAGCCTGTATACTGCAGTTAACGGCAGTGCACGGCCAACAGGTCTGCCAGTCGTCTGTAGATAGACTGGATCTTATCGCTGTGGGGCGGTTTGTGCACCCTCATGACCCACTGAGCTATTCTGAGGGGTCCATTTTCACACCCACAGAGTTTCATACCAGGCTGGGCAGTGGACAAAGGTCTGACGAACACACTCCCCTGGTCCTCCAGGTTGAGGTTAGAACAGGCACGGCGATTTGTTCCCTAAGATACTTGTACTACCGTAGCTGGGTGCTCGCACCCACCCGCTGCCTTGTGGTCAGGCTTTTGTTGAGGACTGTGTCTAGATGTGGGTACCATGAGGTCACTCCAGTCCGCATATAATCGTGAACGTCTCAACTAAAAATATTGTCATGCTACATCGGCCGTGGCTTGGTGTCATCGCCTTCCTCAAATTATCCTACAGTACCCCAATGTGAATACTCGATACAGGTCTCAGCATAGGTACTGACCTTTTGTTCGCCATTCATCATATTTAGCTGCAGCTTATGCACATCCGACTGCACTAGCAACCATAAGCCCGTCACTTAGAGAATGGACCTTGCGCGGGTGTGACGGTTTGTTTACCTCCACAACCCACTGAGCTATAGTTGGGGTGTCCCCTCGATACTCGCAGAGTCTCTCATACCAGGTTGGTCAATGGTTAGGGGTCTGACGAACACAGTCTCCTGATCCTCCAGGTTGGGGATCGGAATATCTGTGGCGACTTGTTCCGTAAAAATGGTAATGTACTTACCATTCCCACCGAACACCGCTGCCTTGTGGTCAGGCTTTTGAGCCAAAGGCTTTGATTGAGGACCCTAATCTTCCTGTCTAGGTGTAGGCGCCCTGGCAGTATCCCAGCCCACGTATAACCATGAAATGCACATATACAAATAAACTCATACTAGATCGGCTTTCGCGTGGTACCATCAGCCGAGTCGCCCTACTTGCTGCATACAGCAGCGCGGGTAGGCGAAAACGGGCTACCGCTGACGCCTCTCTTCTTTTTCTTTCACATACTTTTCCCCCTCTCCCCACCCCATTGATAACTCTCTCCTTGTAGGCCCCAGCAGTTAGGACTGATGACTCCGTTCGTCCTGCATCTGTTTTCCAAGCAACATCTGCGCGTCATCCCGCACCGACATCCTCAGACGCCTCGGAATCAATCTCCAAGTCTCGAGGCCCAGTCTATCTGGCTGCTTTCAATGTCCGCACTCTGAAGCAAGCAGGTCAATAAGCTGCTCTTGCTCACACACTGGGACCGCTTACAATTGATGTGTGCTATGCATCAGGGAACAAGAATTCAAGATTCAAGCACAGTGGTTCAGTTAACCGCCCCATCACTCTCCACTCAGTTCCGGCTGCGCGCCTCTGGTGATCCAGAAGCTGTTGCGGTAGGATGTGCAGGGGTTGGCATCGTCCTGAGTCACCGGGCAGAAGGATCCTTGCTGGACTTGATACTTGTTGGTAGTCGTCTGTGTGTGGTTCGTCTGGCAATGTCTGTGAAGGAGTATCGCAAGCGAGAAGTTGATCGATGTCTGTTTGTCGTTTCTGCTTACGCCCCAAACTGACTGTAGCTCTGGTACCACCAAAGACAAGTTTTATGACGCCCTGAATGCCCTGTTGCGACGAGCTTAAACCTCAGATATCGTTGTGGTTGCCGGAGATCTGAATGCACAATTGGTCAGGCTTAGCGCATCTGTGAATCAATTAGAGTTCGACATGGACTGGACTCGGTAAGTACGGACAATAGTAAACGACTGCTCCAGCCGTATGCTGACCACAGGCTGTTTTTATGTAGTACTTACTCCCGAAATAGCCGAAGTCGTCTGGCCACATTTAATCCTCCAGCTGCCTGCCAGCTACGAATTCAAAGTGATCAGATTGCCATCAGTTACCGATGGCGCGGACCAATAACTGACTGCCGCTCGTTTTGGAATACATTTGTGGATTCCGACCACACGCTCGTCAGGAGTCGCTTCTTCCTTCGTTTTCCAGGGCCGTGTAAGTTGCTGATAAATCGCTTAGCAACTGAGAAGATCTGGATGTTGGACGGATTTACCAGAATCGTCTCCTGGAGTCTCTTACAAATGCCCCACCATCAGATGTGAATTCTGACCGGGGTCGTGATCGCCACCTCTGCACTGTGCTGGGAGTTTTGCCTGTGGCAGGGCATTACCAGGCCCACTCAGGCACTGAATATCAGACCAAACAGTTGCACTGCTTAAATCTTGGAGAGATATCCCAGCCGGTCCCTAACATAACTTGACGCGACGAATTATCAGACGTCAAGTGAAAGTGAGCGTGCGAGCCGACCGTGAAGTTCGGTGGACACGGAAAGCCAAGAAAATGGAAGAGGCCCATAGAGCCGAGAATGCCCGAAGATTAGTTCAGTTGAACCGTGCGACCGATCGCCGGAAACCACCAAGGATCAGAATGGAATGACCATCCTGAATGAAGAAGAACGCCTCGACCGTTGAGCCGAATACTACGAACAACAGTTACCATGGCCACCAGCTGCCAGTCATCTGGAGTTCTTAGCTGACGTAGAAACTGGATGGTGAACGTGGAACCCCGTACGGTCTCGGTGGTTTATGACTGCATATGTTCCTTCAAGCGCCACCGAGATTCTTGTCCGGATGACCTCCCACCCGCATGGTTCAAAGGTGGTGGTGAAGGTCTGAGTCAGTGGTTGTCTGATCTGTTTGTCTGCATTCTGGAAAAGGAGAATGTCCCAGACGACTGGGGAGAAACAATGATAGTGCCCATTTTCAAAAAAGGGGTTCGTAGTGAGTGTGGTAACCACAGGGGGATCAGCTTGACCCTGGTGGTGACGAGACTGTTGGCGTCAATTGTGATTCATCGCCTTATGGTAGCTCTTGAAACACTGACTCGAGTGCAGCAAGTGGGATTCCGGCCAGGTAGGGTTTGCGTTGCCAAATCTTCAGGTCAGGTTCTAAAACAACGTCATGCGCACAAATGATCTACAATTTTAGTATTCCTGGATTTCCAAGGCTCATTCGACTCCGTTGACCGGTCTGCTCTCCTGGACTTATCAAGGAATGCCCCGGAATTTTGTGAACATTATAATTCCTTGTATTTTCAGACTTCCGGACGTGGGAGAGAATACGAAGGGCCCTCCAAAAGCTTCTGTACACAAAGCAGTGTCTGTCAGAGGTGCCCACTCTCCATTCCTCTTCAGTTTCTTGATCGGTTAAATAGCGAGAGGAACGCTGGAAGGTTTTCGTAACCCCGGATTTCAAATAACCTCTGGCGAAAACCTTGTCGATGTTAAATATGCAGAGGACAACGTTCTCGTCTTCGAAAAGAAGAAGGCGCAGGTGTTTCTGGATGAACCGACCAGTCATCCCGTCCTTTTGTATGCACGCTGCATCCACAAAGTGTAAGGTCATACTCGTGGACATGCAGTCACTGAACACACCAGGGAGAGGCATTCGAGGTTGTGGAGCGTTTTACGTGTCTTGGAAGTTGTATTAGTTCTGATTGTAGTGTGACAGATGAGGTTAATGCACGAATCGCTAATTTGAAACACCTATGGCTTCGAAGCGGTATATTTTTGAATCTCAAGGGACGAGTGTATCAGGCTACAATACGGGCTGTTTTGTTGTATGACTGTGAGACTGTTTGAACAGTGGGACTAAGACGTCTTCCGGTGTTTGACAATCGCTGTCTCAGAACCGTAGCTCGTGTGGATTGGTGTCGGCGAATCCATAACGAGGCAATTAGAAAGCGAGTTTTGGGTTGTGCAACGGGGACTTCCATTGAAGAATGTGTCCAGCACCAGAAGTTGCGTTGGTGAGGTCATCTTTTGTGTATACTGAACCATTGTTTACCGAAGAGAGTGCTGTTTTCCGTGCGCAATTCAAAGTGGCGGACGCAGAGAGGTGGCCAACCCTTGACCTGGCACATGGGTAGGAAAGCGAGTGCGGAACGTTTGGGTTCTGTTGGTGCTACTCGCCTTCCAGGATAAGGACCGTGTGATCTGCACTGCGCCTGACTGGAGACGCTGCAAGATATGGCTGCTAATCGATGTCAATGGCGTTCATGTTGTCAATTTCTCTTCAGATTTTCTGAATGAGTGTCTGGAGGTGCAGGCACCTCGGAATGACTGTAGTAAGCTAGCACTAAGTCCCTTCTCCGTCCAGTTATATTCTTTTCTTCACAATAAGCCTTTCAAATAAATCGTTGCTGTAAGTCAGCGAAGCATCGGTGTTGAGCACTGATGTCATGCCGTTGATGGTGAGGATGAGTGACCCTAAACACCGCGAAGTCTGTTTCCAAACTCCGAAAGGCGGTCAAGTTAGCCGCATTTAATGTTCGCACACTGAAGCGAACAGGAGAAGAGCGGCTTTTGCCTGTACGCTGGATTCTCTCTCCTGTGATGTATGCTGTCTGTCGGAATTAAGGGAAAGATATATCAATAAGTACTGTGTCTGGGCTTGGGCAACCTGGTAGTACCTCAGCCCTCGTGCTTCCTCCGGGTGGCATGGCAGCTAGGCACCGGAAGGGTGCTACAGCTGAACGATTTATTTGTATTTATTTTTTACTGTGATTAATCATAGTACTGCAGTTGAAATGACTGCCCCCTCGCTCTCTTCCATCTTCCGTCCGCGCGCCTCTGGTCACGTGGAGGCCGCTGCAGCTGGATATGCCGGGATGGGCACTGTGTTGAGCCATCGAAAGGCTTGCTTTGAAGTATGAGGCGTATGCGACCCTGCTTATGTCTGGCTAGGCATTGGTTTCTACACAGACTGTTTAGAGGTTTAGACGCCAATATGCTTGTGCGAAACTAAGCCTAGGTTAACCTCCCTGCTCCATTTTCCATTCCATTTTTCAAATAAACTGGCTTGACTGTAAGGCATCGAGGCCCCAATGTTCTTCATTGATGATGCCGTCCATGATAACTGATGATGATGGCGCAACTACCAGCAAGCCGAACTCACGCATGGTTGACCGAAGGCAAGGGTGGATAGTCGGTGTAATATCAAACCGAACTGTGTTTGATATTCAATGAACAACCTTGTTCTGTTCTTGATGGTGCGTCTCGTAACCTTTAGAATTTCTAGAATTCCGCCTGTGTATGCGGTTTAAACTCAGCGTTTTAGTGGTGTACAACTTCCAGCCTATTTTAGACTTGAGTAAACTAGGGAGTTGTTCTGCTCTAACCGCTAGTTTTTTTAAGGTAGGGATGAGGCTTGTCAAACTGTCATTCCAGTGACGTTTTGCTAGTAAGGCAGGTAAAGTAGAGGACTAGGCCTATGACCGTCGGTCGATATGCGCCCACCTCCGGAGCTCGTGATCTGTGGAATGCTATTGTGATCTATGTCATTTCTACTGTAGATGCGAATGACATTCCTATATTTATCCGTCTTTGATGTAGTTTGCCTAGGGGGCTGACATTCTCGGATGGATTTATATTTTTAGGTCTTATTTGATCAAAAAGTAACAGTACCCGGAGCTTTCTCAGCCAAAAACGGAGGCAGTGCTGTAGCATGCAGCTACAAAGCTTCCGTTGGTTTGCTTTATCCACTCGAACGTGGTTTCACCTTTGTACCGAGACCTCCAGTCTCGATTCGATTCGATGAAATAATCACCGTACAATTCTCACGTGGAACCGGAGCACAGCGGTCGTTTGATTTTGAGGTAAGTACTTTTCCTCCCCCAAACTTTCCTTGCATCTCGTCCACACGAATTGTTCTTCAGATAGTCTATAACTAGGCGAATTTCTATGGTGTCCTTTTATTGACTTCTCAGGTATCTACATTGTCTACTATTTGGCGTCAAACCTACTTGAGATGTTTTTATGTGAGCATGTTTGATAATATCAACGACAAGATTGACAGCAGCGCCATATTTTGTCTGGGTACTTAGTCGCGCTGTAGTTGATTGGCTTAGTGTTCAACTGCTCACCTGATTGCTGTTCGGATAACCATAGAGATTCATGGTATGCACACGGCTTTTGGCTCTCACCGAGTATAGAACGGCTACACAATGCCTCTTGGATTCTCAGCATAATTAAATTGCCTTACGGAATGCATTCAGTGATTGAACTAACAGGAACTTCACAGTGATAATATGTTGGCAGAACAACATGTTCCTAGTCTATCTAGTTCACCTCCCTAACTAGCCTGTCGATATGTCACTTCAGCTTGATGTTTCTGCCAGCAGCAGTTGCTCACCCCTCATGCCTATGGAGCTTGAGATGACTCAGCTATTAAGGCCGGAATACACTGACCGGAAGGTCTGTGTTTCGAACACAACCAGTGCTTTTCGACTGTCCTTGTCTGGGGTTGGACAACCTGGCTGTATCTTAGCCTTTCGTTTTACACTGCAGCTGTGCACCGAGTGGGTGCCACAGTTCAACGGTTTTAAAGAACAAGTTTTTATGCATGTGGTGTTGATTTCGATGTCCGTATACTCGTCGAGAATGCACACATTAGAAGAGATGGACAATCATATCTGTGCGATTCAAAACCTTGACTGCTCTTATCCTTAGTTTCGCCTCACTGTTGTGCTTTGTTACAGCTACCAGCTATTCATTTTTACCCTTAGCGCAGGTCCTTGCATTCTCTACTTACCACTTCGAATCAAAGATGGCACCCTCAGGCTCAGTATACATGTAGATGTCCGAATTCATCCCATCAACTATTGGATTTGGCGTCTGGTACCCCTAATAACTTCTGTTCGATTTGCAATCTGGTCTGAACCAGCGGTCCCGTACAACAGGCGGCATAATTATACGACCACCGATTTTTACACGGACGCTGCCATTTCTAAAAGAACCAAGCTAACTTTTATCAGCCAGTGTGCCAACCGTTTCCATACATTCGCAGAAAAAGATGGTCGAAGGTGGATGCAGACTAATCGTAATTTTACTCGGGTCCAGCGACGTTTAGTGTCACACTTCCAACACGAAAACCGCTTAGTTATGGTAATTTCTTGGGTGGAACAGAGTTTGAGTTACCCAATAAATAGGTAGTGCTCCTCAAAGAGGTTTGGGTCAATCCCCGTTTTACTTATTCTGGCTTGTCGTTCCTTTTGTGGGTCCTGACTGTATTTCTCGTTCTTCATCTCTCACCATAATTGGGATTCATTTTCTTGTAACCTCTTCCACTCATGTAAAAGACCGTGCGAAAAGCGCCCTTGAAACTACGTAGCACTACTCAAAGTTCTTTTTTGAACGAAGCCGAAATTCTGCCCATCCCCTTCAGAATTTCAATCCTACCACCCATCTGTCTTTCAAATCGTCCTTGCCAAATCCCTACTTCCTATTATCGAGGTGATCTTTGTATCCTTTCTCGTAACCGACAAATCCTGAATGTTGCACCACTTCCTGTGTTCGCTGTCCTTATAATTCCGGATTTCGCGTTATCACGCGTTTCAGCAGGAAGCATAGACATACTTTTTTATACTGTTTGTTCTTTCTTACAATTCTGTACAAGCGACCCCTGATAATAAGCTTCCCCTCCCTCTGTGGTCCACGTTTGCTTGCAATAAAAATCAAGATTTTGACCGTTTTGGAGAGACGATGGCCATCTAAATAGGTGAAGACAAAAGTACTACCTTTCGGTGAAACACAATACGGTGATAGTTCTCCGAGGTGAAAAAAACAAACGTAAATGACTATCAAATGTTACAGTACGAAGTATTGGGCAGAAGGGAAAATTCTCGAAGCTCGTTGAATTAAGTGCTAAATATTCCGGCAGCCATGTGTTCATAGTGCTTCTGTGAGCGGAATTCAGTAATTTGGCAAACTTTAGCCTTGAGCACGTAGTATAAGTTGAGAGGAACACAGGTCTTATCGCAAAATCGCTCAGTATCCAATCAGATGGTCGAAACGGGGTGTTGAATTCATCGTAGTGAAAATGTCGTTACTGATTAGGATAGCTCCAAGGCAGACTACCCTACCATTCGAAGCTTCTACTGAATTGTTAGGACCACCTGTCCCCGCAGAAATTGCACGACAATTTGATGGTTTGGGTGGCTGGTTTGGTTGTTCTGGTTAGGAGTCAGATTCATCATCATCGTTTAAGAACCCTTTATGCTCCTTTCTTGGAAAAATGGTCGGGATAAAGTATATATCGTGGCCGAGTGATACGCCCATCTGAATGAGCTGTGGACTGAACCTTCAAGTTTTTACATTGGCGTCTACTGTTCCGGTTAATAGCGCGGGCTCATGAACAGCCGAAGCAAGTTTGTGTACTGAACGAATGTAGAAGAGTTGTCAATCTTCAGAGACTGCCACACAGCATGCCATTCCATCCCAAAAATTACGAATAGTTTATAGCACAACCCTGGTCGGATTCAGCTCACAGTGTAATGGCCTTCGGATCGTATTTGTGACCGTTTTGCTTGACACCTATGCTAATGTATCCACACAAGAATGACACTTTTTCCTGTTTTTTACGCACTTGTATTCGGCGAACCTTGTCTCAGATTGACGTGAACACCGCATAACTTTTAGAAGGAAACGGACATTGGCTGGTCTAATTTGTCTTCACGAGTACCGTAGCTTATTTTACCTGTTAGGTTTCGTTACTTTCTGTCATGGGGATTACTTCATCCTTTTGCTTTTCTATAGGTTGAAACCCGAAATGGACTCACACATACCTTCACATCAATTGATCGTAATGAATATCACCAGCTTTACGACTTTGTAACCTCCAAAAAATTGCGCGTGAAAAACATTGATTCCGAATCCAGGGCTGGTGGGGGCAGCGGAGCCACAGCTGCCGAAGACGCGTGGTCTTCATCAGAAGAGTCTCATGATGCCTACATGGAAAAAGTTAAAACAGAGGCTCGCGAACGCCAAGTTGAAATGGATGACGACGATGACGATGATGAAGACGATGAAGATTTCAAGCCACCTGATGAATCCGACGCATCGGAATTGGCTGAAGAATATGACAGCAATGTTGAGACCACGTCGAGTGCAGAGGACTCTGACAGCGATGCATCGGGAAGCGGATCCGGTTCTGAACCAGAACCACAGCCCAAAAAATCGAAACCTGTACGAAAGGAGAAACCACCTGCTAAACCTAAAGCAACTGAGCGACCGAAAAAGAAGAGAGTTAAAGACCCTAACGCCCCAAGCCGTCCTCCTACCGCTTACATAATGTGGTTCAATGAACATCGTGACGAAATTTCAAAAAGCATCGGCAACCCCACATCTGTTGCTGAAGTCGCCAAGGCAGCTGGAGAGCGGTGGCGAAATATCGACTCTGAAACCAAAGCCAAGTATCAGGCCCGTGTGGACGAGTTGAAAAAGAACTACGAATCCGAAATGCGTACATATCGGGATAAGATAGCATCTGGCGAATTAGTAGCTCCTAGTTCTTCCAAAGTTACGAAAGCTCCTCGTAGCTCGAAGCCTTCTGCACCAAAGGTCGGCTCGGGATCAACTTTCAAGAGCAAAGAATACGTCGCGACTTCTGAGTCTGGTTCGGATGAATTGAGTGATCTCAGCGACGATGGAGGGAAAAAGCCAACCGGAAAAGACTCTGGAGATTCTGATTTATCTGAATAACTCAACTTGTTTTACCTTGCATTTTCATATGTGGATATTAAGGTATGACTGTATCGCCTGTGAGATCTGTACATTGGAGGGTGTTGTGTATGCGCCTGCAAATTTGATAAAGACTTTGCTTTATGTAAACCTTGTTTACCGTTTCGGTAACAGTCATGAGCCGGATAGCTGACATATCCGTATCCATAGGGTGTTTCATTGTCCATGCCGGAGATCTAATTGAATCTTAGTGCTTCGAAGTTTCCAAGCTTTCTCACCTCTCAGGAACCTCAAAACTCGCAACTTTTCAGGATGCCTGACTGCTTAAGTTATCCGCCGTCCCTTAAATAATGTAACATTTTTGACGGAATTGAGTGGGCTAACTACACGTACGACGGACACCCGTTGATGCCGAAACAGTCCAGTTGACCGAGATTTATTCCTTCTAAGTCACTCAAAATAAGTCCTCGTTCAAACTGACTGCAATAAGATAGCGGTGCTCTAAGACTGTCTCGTGGAAATTCGGAAATTATTTCAGACAGTAGCTCAGTTATCTGTGGTCAATGATAGGCTGTTGACTGGAGTAACGGAAATGTTCAAGCTGAGCGCAGATTATATGGATTGTTGACGTGCAACTCTGATGAGCTGAATAAACAGCCAAATTGTACCAACTCATGATGAAAATCTTTAATCTGTCGCACGGATATCTCTGGGTGGCAGGCACGTCTTCGTGTAGGGGTTTCGAAATATAAACCCATATCATAAGTTGACAGGACTCCAACGTCAACTGATTTCTCAGAATTGCCAGTTTCCTTTCGTCCAAGTCCATGGTTATTCCGCATTGGTCGTACAAATGATGCTTCATTCTAGCAGCAACACAAAGCATTCAGCGGCTTGCAGCACCAATGTTGTGGTTCGTGTGATGCCTCAATTTTCGGAGTGCAGTATCCTCCCAAAGTACACTGTCCTGCTGGACCGCAAGTTCAGAATGCCACAAGTTTGTGAAGGCGTCAAGAAATCATACCCAGGTCGTCTTTTCGAAACGATTTTTTCACTAACCAGCCAAATATAGCCGTTGAAAACGCACAATAGATATTCATACCTTGCAGCTGAACAACCTGCCCACAGGTTTGTCCCAGAGAATCACTTGCAACACACTTTTATATCATCTCATGCTAGACAAACGAGCGATATCTTAACTGGTTCTCCGGCTTTACTCTTTTGAATTGCTCTGGATGTCTTTCCAAGGAATAAGAAACATCGTAACTAAGGTGATTCAGTTTTATCGATAAGTGTTTGGACCGCTAAGGACCCAGGCACCTTACCACTTCAGAAAATGCATCACTAGTATGCTTAGCTCGTATATTCAGCTAACACGTCCTGAGAGCTAGACATCCCCTCTGCATGCATTACAAGCATTGACACTATTGAACAACCGAGATAGAGATGAGATCATGCTCAGCTAATACATCCAGCCAACCATTGTCCTGAGTAAACAAGCTCTCAGCTCTTACAGGAGCGGAGCAATAAGATCAGTTACTTACCTTTGAGTAAAACGGCATTATACCACAGGGCATTCCTCCGGAAGAACAAACGAGTTCCCCTGTGGTTTGTGCCCATTAGGCTACGCAGGCCCGTCAACTGTGAATTACTGTCTAAATCTCCCTACCTAATTTTGTTCCCCCAAGCCAAGGATCCGCCCAACTTGTCCCCGCTACTAGCTTTTTGCGCTTTGTTCTGCTGGTTCCCGAGTGTTTTGTTCGCGTTTGAAGGTATTATAGGTATATATAGGTTATTAATTAAACGGCATCTCATATTGTGTTCTGAGAGGTTTCTTGCTCGTAACAGAGGCATATAGGTCCCATCAAATCAGTTCCTACAAGGGTTGGTCGAACACTGAATGAACTACTGAATTTCTCCTTGTCTTATTACAGAACGCCATCCGATGCCTAGTTGGCCGGTTATAAGGTGTCTCTAAGGAAACTCAACTGGAAAACGCTCCCATTGCTTTGTAGCATGAACTATCCGTAAATTTCTATCTCTAGATCCAACGGATGGCATTTTCAAGTCATGTGCAATGAAAAGTTACAAAGACAGCTGCCACCCAATCATTGGTAAATATTATCTTCCACTTCTCTGCTGTTTAGAGGTAAATGCAGATGCACACCGCTGTGATTGAACACGTTTTGAGAGAGCATCGCTTATGGGCGTTGCAGTTTGTGTCGGGAATTCATTCTGCGTGATTGAATGTCAGGTGGACAGACATTGTTCGCTGTGAGTGAGTGTCCTCTTAAGGGAAATTTTAACGAGGCGATTATTCATGCAGGATAATTTTGGACGCCTCGAGGAGTGACTGTTAAGGGTTTAGTGAGTCAGGTTTGTTCGCTTATGTTGTCGGGCGATCCGCTTTAAAAACGATGAGATGTACAAGGATGCAGCGAGAAATATGGTCTACAGAAGATGCGTTATGGTGTCAGTTAGGGGATTGTGCTACGCAACATGGCGCCACTGAACTTACCTTCCTCCGAGTCACTTCGCTTTAGGCTAAGTTTGAATCCCTCGCTCCAAATTGCACTCATAACTAGGTACTTGATCAGAACATTCGGCTGGGCGTGCAAACTGTTTATACCGAAACTGCCGATCGGTTCTGTTTCGTTCTGCAACCGGCAATAACTTACATTAAACACAGAAATACCCGCATTGTTGCCACATGGGACCAAAACTGCTGACCTACAGACAACTAGCCTTTGTTTACATCCGTATGAAGGGGGTATTTTTGGCTCGGATACGGGAATGACGGGAGGGATAGCCTGAAGTGGACTTTCATACATCATCACTGCCGAAAGCCTTAAGGAACTGTCGCCTTTCCATGTCAGTTGTTTGCATCAGGATAGGTTATGGCCACCAAATAGGACCCCAAGGATTTATAGAGCAACGAAACTGCCGCGATTACCTGCGTTTTAGCATGTTTCTCGTAGATGCGGTTGAAAATATTACGCGACCGGACGAATATTTCGGTGTCCATCACTGCGTCCTACTGTTTCCAGCACTAGTGGACAGTCTTCAACGCGTTTTCTCGCCTCATGACCGACATTAGGCGGGTAACAAGTCACCTACCTTACCTCGATTTCCACCCGGTCTTCTTGTAGGCTTTAACCAGAACCCATATTCTTTTCGTCTCACTAATAAGCCTTTTACAGTTGGACGATAGTGAGGAATCAGTATCAGCACTGTTTTTTTTTGTCTAAGTTGATTTCAACAAAGGACCGCTCGTGGTGGATTACATGCTAGGTTTCGAACATAGGACGAAATTGGATACAACAGACCACCGTCGCACACTACAAGTAGTGTGGTTATGGTACGATGCACACAGATATTCTATGGGGAAATATAAATTCTAACCTCTAGGAGAGGAGACGAACTTCACGGAATTACATACGCGACTCAAAGACGAAAAGGACACGGAAACACCGCTGCTGTTCCTCCAATTACATAGGCCTGAGTAATTGTTAACATTTATTTTAGCAATGGGCGCGCTTAAATAACCGATGGGGTCATTCTGTTACATGGCTAAAAAGATGAAAAAAATCATGAGTCTGATAAAATACAACGAAAGAACAGTGGTTACAATGCGCCACAGAAACCTGGGTGTTATTAGTGACTCGTCGAAAGCAAATGGGTTACTTTAGCCAGTGCTAAAATAATAACGATAACAGCCACGCGTAGGTCATTGACCAGTCACTCAGGAATGGTGTTATGAATACGACATGCACGTCCGGTATGGAGAGGGCACAAGTGCTTCTCAAATACCGCTTCCCATTGGGCTTCACATGGTTTGAACAGGTGAATAATGATAGACTGCAGCAAATGGTGAACAAACCGACGGTTCAAACTTTCCTGTTGGAGCAAACGAAACACACGAGCAGCACCTCTCCGAGTAGTTTCATGGCCCAGGAACTGAGCCAATTCCTCTAAAACAGTGAAAAAATCCGTGGACGCATTACAACAGCTAAAATGAAAATGAGTAGTCGATATCACATGACTTTGACGTGGAACCAAAAACTAGGTGTCACAGACGTCGGTATGAAGAAACAACTAGATCCAAAGGGCTGGGTGGACGATTGTTTAGCTCGTTCGATGAGGATTATAATTTTCCACTTGATTAGTACGGTTTTCACCAAGTGATCGGCTATTTTGCCCATGATATTGTTCAGATAAGGGTCATCCAGGTAAGCCGGAAGTATTCTGTCTACACAACTAAATTCCGAAGTTTGTAAGAAATGAAACCTGTGTGGAAAAAAGTCGAAGAACTTCATCCGTAGAGTAGCTGCTGGTTACCTCGACAAGTGATAAAGCTTGGCCCAGTCAACCCTAAATTGGACTGTTGGTCTAAAGCAGTGTAGTAACGACTAAAATTCCCACTCTTGTGGGAGTAGGAACGGATGGAGCCGACACGTCTACGATACCCAGGAGCA
Source organism: Opisthorchis felineus (assembly GCA_004794785.1). Classification (NCBI taxonomy): domain Eukaryota; kingdom Metazoa; phylum Platyhelminthes; class Trematoda; order Opisthorchiida; family Opisthorchiidae; genus Opisthorchis; species Opisthorchis felineus. Next base: position 2,402,837 of record SJOL01009403.1, on the reverse strand, counting down.
CTGTGACGACTGCGTCGAAACGGAATCACAAATCAGTCTATCAGTTGGCTCATACCCCATCCATATGTAGCCCAGGGATCAGGATTTTCGCAATCTTCTGAAGATACACTTATTTTCGGTTCAGGGCACTCGCACAAACAACCCCCGGACTTCGCGGAAATTATTGGAGGTGATAAAAATGGAATACTAATGGCGACGATAGTGAAATTATGAAAACACTCGAGCGCTTGTAATGAACCACAGCTGCGACCACGAAATAACTTGGTAAAGGCTTACCAGAAAGTGAACCAAGTAACATAGTACGACAGAGCACACGGGTTCTGAGTTTAATTTCCCGCGACCGTTCCAAGGGTTGCTTGGGTGGCTGTGTCGGATCAGTTGGCGGCCACACGGAATCCCGAAGATAGGCCAGAAGTTCGGCGATTTGGTTCGCACTCGTATACTCCCGGACCTGTAGGAAAGTGAGACTATACGCTGCATTTCACTGAATCACAAATGATAAGCACTTCTGGTAGGAACTCCAATATAAGTAAGAAACGTATGAAGTGAAAAGATTCAAAAAGGCTATTCGACGAAAAACGGGTACATTGTACAAACGCTGTAATAAACGAAGCGTAGAGAATTGGCAATATGCATGATGATGTCATGTCATTAACAGTTGCAATTTTCGTGCACATTCAAGATTCTTATCAGTACGGAAGCTAAGCTGATGACTCCATATGCGTGGCTCAGATTAACTTGGGGCCACTGAATCGTCTTAGCACCACAAACTTTTGGTTTGAACTTTAAAAGCGTTACTTCCCTGTAACACACATCTCGGTTCTCCGAAGGCACAATCTGTTTCGGACAGTTTAAAAGCCCATTTAAATATTGGAAAAAATACTTAAAACAAAATACGGCTTATCGACTACTTGTTATGAAGTGTGATTTGAATGTGGATCCGAGTACACACAATGCAAATGGAAATACAGAATCCTTGGACGGGACACGAATCCGTAACCTCTCGCTCGGCGGGCAACTGCTTTACCAACTGAGCTACCGCGGACGCTACTCGATGTCGCACAAGTGCACCTGAATTCCACATCGAGTGGTCTAATGGATGAACAGCTGGAGTTCGCCACTAATGTGACTCCCAAGTGCATGATGTTGGACTTACCTTGGATATTATCATCTTATTCACACGCGGGCCAAACAACGGGTGGAAAATCTTGCGTAAGATGACAAAATTTCCTTCCCGAGAAAGGTGGTTTTTCTGATGAAGGTTGAAAATCTCATCAACCAGGAGAAAGAGCTTTCCAATTGGGCTATCATCCATTGGAGACTGCGATCGGGCACAAATCGGAAAGTGGCGGTTCAGCGGAGAATCAAACGTACAGCAAAGACAAACAGAAATATCCAACCCATTAACATTACAGATGGCAAAAGTAGTACGAAAAACCCGGCGATTCACATGGCAAGACAATCTTATGCAGATTTCGAACTCGAACAATCGAAGAAACCCCTTTTGTATCCCAGACGATATCCCTTCTTTGGAAACCGGATTATCGTCATGCCTTGCTAACGGCGACTAGGTGGTGTCATTTTATCCACAAAACCAAAGGAAGTTTGGAAAGATGGATTAGCACTCACTGTAAGCTGATTCGGTCTTCTGCAAGCGATCGCCGATATAAAGTTGACCTTATGCAGATAATCCTGAGCGGTGACGCTTGATGTCAGTGGATTGTTCGGATATCACGGTCAAATGGTTACCAATACTGCGGTTACGTTTGCGATTTCCCTTTTAACTCTCACGAATGGATAGGAAGAACCTTCCATGGAGTGAGATTAATCAACACGTAAAAGTAAGGGCCGAGTAACATCAAATAATCAAAAATGTCAGTGACGCCTAGGTTAAGAATCCATGTACGAAAACAATACTCACTGAGTCCATGGGGTATCCTCCAACTTTTAGTGCGTCTAAATCGCCAAAAGATGGCTCACTGGTTGTGTCAAAGCTTGAGGAACGACGATATCCCCGATCAAGTGGACCGGGACCTTGAAGACCGGGGAACATACGGGAGAAACCGTCCGCTAACGTGTCTGGCATAGCCTTCATTGCATTGCTCATGGTTCGCAGAGGATTGAGGAGGGATGTCACCTTTAGGAAGAAGCTAACAAGATGTTACTGGGGGATATGTTTTTTTTAAAAGCAAGTGAAGTTGAACGGGCTAAAACACGTGAATAAGCAATTCAGGCATTAACGAGCCATATATTGTATAACTTAGTGTCTAGGTGCACACTGAGATACATCATTCCTAAAAGTTTACCATCCTGAGCGTTTCATCACAATGGAGCCACCAATAATAAACGGTTATCCAGGATAGAGTAAGTAGGTCATATACAGTGATGACTAGTTTGCCATAATTAGAGAATGTAAGATTGGACATAACCAATCGAACGAATTAAGGTGGAGTCGTGCTTGGTTTTCCCGGTATAGAAACTGCTACCACACCGCACTGTGGCGTTACACCTCTATAAAGCAACAAAATGTCACAAACCATCACAATGACCACCATCTTCATCGTGGCGCAAAGACGCTAACCATGGCGTGGAAACCGGTGCAGATGGACTAAACGGTCTCCGGCCTGAGAGTCGTGGATTATCGACTGGCAACTGGATCACCTGTAAAATACATGCGTGCAAATAAGACATCACAAGTACTATCCTGTTGTAAAGGGGTTTCACGTGCCACGAGAAGAACACAGACTCCTGACTAATACCAGGTGCTACCGAGCCGGCATACATTGACAGTCACCACCCAACATGGGATCCTGTTGCTCTGCAGGTCGAATTTGGATGTGCAACGGCTAGGGAAGCGAAATTGATGGTACGCCAGACCTCAAAAGTTGGTGAAGATCAACCTAAAATACAACGGCAAACTTCCTGTCGCCTTGCAGTCTGTGCTTGGTAGTTCAGAGGTTAGAGGCATACCCTCGAACAAATGTCTTGTCGGGTTGGGGACGTCACTCGCACATAAATTCCTAAGTTACTCGATGACTCCCAATTGCATTGCCCGTCATTCTCCATGGACAGCGGGGATTAGGGATATCCGTCAAACTAACTCATTCCTTCCTGCAAGACCGTCGCCGTAGAAATCTAGAAATGCACCCTTACTCTGGAATTCTGTCCTGCATATGCATTAAATCATTTTCTGGATCCAGAAAGCTTTGTAAATGCATAAGATTTATGTGAATGAATATTCGGTTCATATCAGCCTTGGATGAGTAGTTTTCATGTCCTAATATGATTTTCAGGTTAGTCCGCAATAAAGAGAAAGTGTCAGGCCCGACCTTTGTTCTAAGTGCGGACCAACAGTAGACGGTAACTTTGACTGTGACCGGGATTAGAACACCGACAGACCGAGGGATTCATTAACAACCGTTATTCAACCAACATGTATTGGACAAACCCAAACGAAGATCACTGCTGAACGTAGGAAAACTCTTGCA
>SJOL01009403.1:2356713-2398833 GCA_004794785.1 Opisthorchis felineus | reverse complement strand
ATACACCGACTCACCGTCAAATACTCATCAAGTTCCCGACGGCGCTTGTTAAGAAAATCTCGGCTCATATTGCTGAAAGCCCGCTTGGAAGGAAGCTTCAGTTTGGGGATATTGCCGCACTGAAGACAAGAGAAAAGTCGGGGAAAATTCACCACATATGAAAGGCTAAGATGACAGAATGTAAATATCAAACAAGAACCTTGCTCAACGGACTACCTTGGGCAGACCCTACAACTGACCGTTGTTCTACACTGGCGAATCTCAGAGTATCTTGAGATCCATGAAAAGATATAACGTGCCAAAAAATTCAAGGAGCTAAGACACAGAGATGGTTGCAGAAACGCTGGAATACTGTGCAACCCCATAAAAGCATAAGTACTGCAGATAAGATAGGGTGACCGAGTATTTTGAGTAGCGAAAACCTCCATATGGTTTACTTATGCTGAATTCCACAAACTCACTCTGTCGGTGATAAGCGAATGCAACTCTGCAAAATGACTGAAGCGGCGAAGTGTTTGCCAAGTATCTTCACTGCCGGTTGCCGTAGACATGCACGTCACCCGAATGGTGTAGACGACGTACGAATCTCGCATGATTTCTGGGATGTAAACGTGGAGGAAAGAAAGTAGAGATAACAGTGCCGAACGGAACGGAGGTGGTACACCGTTCTGCCCATGTTGCGCTCAGAAAGGCCCCATAGGGGCGTGCAATGCAATCTGATTAAATCAAGCTCATCCCCTGTCATGCGGCACACATTCCTGGTCCTCCCCATGTTACGCTCTGAGCAGCACTTTCAAAGCATCAACCCTTGACGTTGCTGGCGATTCGCCTGATGCGGTTAAGTGAACTAAATCCATCCTCTCCCCCAAGGAGAAAAAACTATAAATATGTAAGGAGTTGCTTGACGGTTCTCCAAGAGATCACAGATCAATAATGTGGGTTTCGGCTTGAGATCTGACCGTGTGATTTGACTGTGACGAGCCAAATCAGTCATTCCGGGATGACTGACATCTACCGACTCGAGCATCCAATCACAAACCAAACTACGGTCGACAGAGTGATGCTACGGACTCGATTAAGGAGCAGCTTCTCTGAAAGTATCACTCTTGCAGTTATTATTCCTTACATTCTAGAATACATCGTGTCAGCACCAGTGCTCTCTTCTAACATGCTACTTCCATTACAACTTTGGTCGAAATCTTTTCGTAGTAGAAAATCACAGCCGGTTTCCGCACTTCACAGCGAACTTAATCTTCTAGTAAACAGCTTGGGAACAGAAATGACGCCACTACTGAATGAAAAAGTGGTGACAGATAATTTCAAACTGGACAACGGGAGGTAGATAAATAGAATTGTGATGAAATTAGCCTACTTACACGGACAAGACAAATGAACCACTATGTCAGTATAGGAAGACTCCGAACGAAACAGAATACGAGATTATTAGACAGACTTTGAAAAAGCAATCAAGTTAGGAGTATACATTTAAGTTTCCAGAATGTTGGCAATTTACGACTTGATTGCCTTCAAATTACAAAGCGATCAACAAAACAAAGAGGGCCCAAAAACTTGAATTAAATGAGACCGTCTGATTGGAAGGATCTCGCGGGTCCCGTTTCAAGTTCCTCTCATAAATTGTTAACCACAGACTGGAAATCTTAGGCGAAGACGGACAAACAGTCATGTATCAGTTAGTGATGAGGAAAGGAAAAAGTTATCATTCAATCCTCCTCTAAGCCGTGAGAGATACTCACCTGTCTACAAACCAATCATGACCGATTCAAACGGGTCCAAAACAAACTTACCGGTTCGGATAATTTCCGCCGTATACGTTTCCGAGGGCGTACTGGTTTGCGCTGGGATCTGAAAAGAACAAGCGAAGGCTGAGTCCTGTCGGAATGCCTGTGGCTTTTGCCACAAGACACGAGACAGGCAATACAAGCAAAACAAGTGACAGATCGGAGACTTACGGGTAACGTCGATGCTTTTCTGGTGTCTGTATGTATTGGTAAGAACACAACGAAGTGAAGTTTGATCGACGTTAGAATGGTGTTTTTCAACGGGAGTAATACGATAATAACTAGAATGACCGCTCAGCTGTAACACCCTTTCGGTGCCTAGCTGCCATGCCAACCGACGGAAGCACGAAGGCTGGGATGCTGCCAGGTTCCCCAGCCTGGACAGGAGCAGTCGAGATCCCGGAGATGGGTTCGAGCCACAGACCTTCCGGTCGTTAAGTGTAATAAAAGTATTTTCTCAGCTTAGTTTTCGGTCTGCACCTTCCAAGCTAGCGTTCCGTGAAAACAACCACCAAAGATGCAAAACGTGTATTGACACCCAAACCAGGTCAAAACACTTGTGCAGCGCGTCGGACATAAAGTGTATGCGGCGGTGCGTTTAATAAATAAAACCGACCACATCCCTAAAACAAGCCTTTAGTACCGCACTGTAGTCGAGTATGCAGAAGATCGAAAACTACGGTACCAGTGCTCAGACGCTTGCCACCAGGGGGATCGTGCACTCAGGTACCAGCTTAAAATGCACCGACAGCAAACAATGAAACCACAAGCCGGAAAGCTAAGGGTGTTTGGCAAATGATGAAGGGCTGGAAACATCGCCCCCACTTACCAACTAGAGTGCAGTTTATTCAAAGTACACGGTATTTATCAAAGTTTGGAGTATTGTCGCAATCACCAACCCTCTCTTGGGCAAATTATATATGCCGATGAGTTCACCTTCTATCTGTGCGGGAATAGTCACCGAAGATATACCTTCGAATGGTGGGAGACTAAACTGCACACGATATGGAAAGTTCACTGACACCTTGATGAAAAGATCACCATCTAGCGCGGAGTCCATTTTGGCCTATTAATTGTTCCCCATGTCAACGAAAAAACTGGTGCAAAAAGGCATTTTTAAGAAATATCCTCGGCCCTATGTGGATGAACTTACGTTAAAACTATTGGCCAATATGTACTTCCAGAAATACAGGGTATCATCACGCTCAGCAAGAGACAACAAAAAAGGCCTCAATGGTCGCTAAAAATGGCCTCAGCGATCATTGGAATTATCTGAGGAGGAACGTTTACGAATCAGTACTCCGCAGAACTAGGGAACTGAAAGCTGAAGCATGTCGTTCCACCCTTTAACGCATTTTGGTAAACGTCAGAAGGGTGTTCGCAGAGCATACAAGGTTTTGAACTAGCTGAAGATATTTTCGAGCATAGTTTTCCGATCAGATTACTTTGTTTAATTTGTCCGCGACTATGGGCTTGTAAATATAAATCCAACATTTATCTTAGACCTCATGAACGAAAAGTCTGTCGAGCGTTTATACATCATGAGATTTTGAATTATACACTTCGGTTTCTTACTGCACTTCGAACAAAGCTATGGTTACGTGTGCCTAAGTGATCGGCTAAATTTATCCTACCTATGCGAGAACGCGTTTACGTGTCGCCTTCCAATCAGATTGAATAACTACGAGGACATATACAGTTGGTACAAACCAGTGTCTTGTCCCAGCCCGACAAACCTAACTGGATGCATCGTTAGAAGCAGTAAGGAAATTTAGGCGATCTGTTTACCAACTAGTAGCTGATCTTACAGCACAGCATGTGTCCACGGGTAATGCGTGTCACATAATCTGTCGGTGCTATTAGCTGTACGATACGACCGCCGATTCCTCCGATGACTGGACCGATGTATACACAGCCTTATGAAGCAAACAGATACGAGTTTAATACACGGAGGTTTTGGCATGTAACTAGACTGCGCAGAAAATACTATAACATGGGAAGGAAAATAAACTCTCAAGGAGAATTGTTGAAAGTCATTAAAAAGCCAAATCTTTTAATCTTTTCCTTCAAGCAACGAGGAAAAAATAGAGCGAAGAGGCAGCTACAGCAGAATCCCGGTATTTCTACTACACGTTTGACAGGCTGCTGCTTTACCAGCCACAGGACAGTCGGCTTACACTTCAAAGTACGTTTGCAGATGCTCGAAATCGTCGGGGCTGTGAGAGGCCCACTCGGTCGCAGTTGTGCATGTTAGACCACACACGGAAAAAAAAGTAACCTGAGAAAATCAAATGCGAATGACCCTAGATCGTCATATATCTGACGGCACGACCGTTAACAGCCAGCAGAAAGACTGATACAACAGCGTATGCCCTTGGATGTCCGATGCCGATACCTAACTAACCAGACAATGTTTACAATCTTGTTTTTTTCTGCGCCGGTCTTACTGACACTACAATGCACTTCTGGTCCGCCACCTCCAAATTTTGCTTGGAACCGCGGGTGTGTTATGTGGACCATCTAGCAATACAAAACTGGCGAACAAGGTGGGACTAGCGGACAAAGTGGACCGGTACACTATACGTGCGCCAGTATTAGACCATGTTTGAAATGTTTACTGTGCCTTTGTTCAGCACAGATTGGCCTTCTCACCGTGGCCTTGAGGAGACTAACAGAAAACTCGTAAAGCCGTTGGACCTGCCAGCTTGACGACCTCGAGTCAGCAGGCCGCGCCTTGGACGCACAATGCTTTTTTCTGCAAAACCCTTGAGAGTGAAATAAAACTTCTTATGCGAAGATGCTGCATTTTATTGCGTATGTGCTCAAACCAAAAACCATCCTAACCTACGTTCATATTTTCGCAGCTCACCAAATTTCATTGTCGACTGAAGCAATCATACCTGCGACGGAAAAATTCTGGTGGAATAATTTCCTAGCATCACTGGGACTGCGGGATGCCTAGATGGGGCTCAAAGGTTTGGACTAGTATTCTGAACTCAACTGCCTGTCTGTTTTAGTCCATCAGGGACACGTCGTAGCTTTCAAAAATTCAATTCCATTGTGCGAATACGGAGCGCCGTCAGCAGTCAAACGAAGTCACATAATATCAATGCGCGGGCTTATCACTCAACAAAACGCCAGCTTGAATGGGGTAACGGAGCCATATTTTCACTTTGTCGGACAGCAACACCATTGCGCATGCGACTTGTGGAGGGGTTGAACAAGCCCTCGAAGGGAAGCGCACAGTGGACTGAGGTTATTACTTCTCAACGCATGATTGGTTTAGTGGGCCACACAACGAGTGCATCCACACAGACAAGATAAATCAAATTGGTTCGCTAACTTTTTTCTCGAGGATTGAACATAAGCGGCGGTCACCTATGGCGGAACGTGCCCGATTGACAACCGTGTGATCGATCTGTCCAACGTGGACTTGTTTTGCCAGTCACTCCACTCACAATAGGAAGCATAGGCCCAGATCCCAATAACCATAAACCATAACTCGAGTGGCCAGTTTCGGATGGTGAGTGGAGTGAAAGCCAACAGAGTAACCGACAGAAATACGGAAGCGTAAAATAGACTCAAATCCTTCGGAAATCAGTGTTTGGCACGAAACTATTGGAATGGTGTGGCACGGTGCGCACAGTGGTTATTCCACCGACTTGCGCAGGAACACTTGTGATGTCTTTGACGAAGTTGACATATGAGAACAGATAGCGGTGTTTGGTGTACAAAGGCAGCAACTGACGAGCTGGACCAAAATGTGGGGAAGTAGTTCCGATTTTCCGGACCAGAACAGTAGTGAAGCGTGCGTGAGCGATGTGAAGGTGGTTGAATCGGTAAGCCAGGTTGTGTCCCATGCCTTCTCGAAAAAAACGTTTGATATGCTAGGCCGCTGCACCCGGGTGATATTCATCCTCCGAATCTCCTGCAGTTTAAGTATGCGGAGTATGCTCAATTCGTACATAAAAACTAACATACGACAGAATTACAGGGAGATGCTTCGTGGCGACACAAGACGGTTGAACAGGTATGAGTAGCGACTGCAGATCTCGGATCAGATGACTGATACAGGTTACCACATCACGCAAGGCTGCGTAAAAACAGGTGAATCTGTATCCTATATGCGTGCTGGTCCTAAAACATGGGAATATCTAAAGTACCGTTTGTATTAAACGGAAAAAAGGGGGTTAGAGTGGAAACTACCACTTACTTCACGAGACAAAAGGGACTATTATCGACATTTATCAACCACGTAGTGGCACCCAATCGGTGTTACGCAGCCGTTGTGGGTTGTGATCAGGTACTGAGGATACCCTGCTCTTGAATTCGAGTGAATTTTCTCCTAACTCCGCTTAGACAAGTAAGGCGGGTTGGAATAACTGCCTAGCGTTTTTAAATAAGCCAGGAAGAACGACAGACATCCAGTTAATTCAACCGATACCATTCAGTCTAAGGACAAGCTATAGTGAGCAATGGTACCATTATTCGAGGTTTGGACCAGATGCATACACCAAAAACTTAATAAACATTGGAGCATTTTTTGATAAGATGCCCAGTGTTACCTTTAACAAGAATTAATCGTTTTGTGATGACACTAAAACTTACTTCCGTGGATAATGAATAAGGATAATCGTTCAGCTGTAACGCCCTTTCGGTGCTAAGCTGCAATGCCACTCGAAGGAAGCACGAGGGCTTGGATACTGCAAGGTTGCCCAAGTCTAGACAGGGGAAGTCGAGACGCAGAGGCCGGGTTCGAACCACGGACTTTCCGATCAGTAAATTCGCGCTCTGACCACTGAGCCATCTCGCCCTCTTCCGTCGAAAGCTTCATAATATGCCTGTTCTATTTGCTTTGAATTCGATTTGAGAACCGAGTGTGTTCTGGATAAACTCAATCACATCGGATCGCACTTTCCTCGTTTGAACCCGTTGTGGTTTATGTAGTCATAATCGATTAAATGGACTCCCGAGGACAATATCGGGATTGAGGCAAGCTGTCACTCGGGGTTATGGCAGCTAGCAGGGTTTTCCCGTCATCCTTGCTTTACAAATTCGTTATTGACATGTTACTCTAACAACTATGGAGTCAAAATGCCCCCGGTGTGTTCGTTTAGACTTTTAGTATGCGGACTATATGACTCTACTTAGACCAGATCTTTCGGGTATGCAAATCATTTTAAATAACCTAACTAATTCGGCGAAACGTTTTGGTAGGTACTTTATAACTGTGAGATGTAGAATGCTACTCCCAGATCAGGTGGAATCACAGCCAAACCTCACATTCACAAATGAGCTGGTTGGTGTGGTACAAAAATTCATTTACCTGGGCAGCTGGCGAGATGGCGAGATGGCTCGGTGGTTAGAGCGCGAACGTACTGACCGGAAGGTCCGTGGTTCGAACCCGACATCTGCCTCTCGACTTCCCCTGTCTAGGCTTGGGCAACCTGGCAGTAACCCAGCACTCGTGCTTCCTTCGGGTGGCATGGCAGCTAGGCACCGAAAGAGTGTTACAGCTGAACGATTTTTTTTGGGCAGCTGCATGGGTCATTGTGGGCTGCCAGAAGACAGAGTCACTTCATGAATGGGGAAGCCGCCATCGTGACATCAGCTTCCGCCAAGGGCAGAGTTAACAGGGCTACGATTCACACCACTTTATGGACAATACGTGACGTCAGAATGTCCGAAGAATCGACTGGGTTTGGTGGAGACTTTGGAATGGGACCGCTGAGGAACATCGGACGGTGCTTGGATGAAGTGGTTCACTCGCAGTATGCCAGCTTGCCGTACTCCCTAGGTAACGCTGGTTATGCCATGTGGTTTGCATGCCTAGTACAGCTCCTTTCGACCCACCCTATGTTGAGTGGAAACCAAACAATGATGGTCAGGCAACGATAAACGCGCTCTTGTTGACGACTGCTGTCTTCCCAGACGGGGACCTTGGGACGGGGCAGACCAGGGGTTATTAACCCAACCACGCAGCCATTGGCGTGCGTCTATCAAAGCCATCGTCCTCAACGCGTAGCTTTCGACTCCGTGAGTAAAGTGAAACGAATCAACGTCAGTGAACTATTTAGGTCATGGTACCCGACGCATAGTTGTTTTTCCGTCATTCCGCCCTATCTTCAGTAAGCGAAAGTAACGGGTTGCACCAACACGTAGTAAACAGCTGGCAAGTCGAACTGAATTGAAATCGAAGTTTTTTAAGATTTTACCGGGCTTTAGCATAACAGAGGTACTGTCAACCCCAGTTCTAACCAAAGCATATTTCGATCCTCGTTGGGTCGGTGTGACCTGATAAAACTGGGTCAAATTCGGAAGGTCTCATCGTTTAGTGTTTGCTGTTGATTGAAAGCTGACCCCGGAGTTGTTGCCAGATCTATCTGGTGAGTTGAACAAGGTTCTACTGGTCCACCCAGATGATAGCCATCTCACTGGAACTATTTGAGTGACGGACAGATTTACAGTAAGCACCCATTGATAGAGTCTATGTGCAAAAGCTGCTTTTTGCGAAACATCACCTCGGGAAAGGTTAAAATGGGGATGAATGAAAACGTTCCCTCGGATTGTGATTTCTGTCCAGATGAAAAGTACTGTATAAACATAGGCCCTAAGGTAAAGTGGATATAAGTCAATCACAGTTTTGAGTAGGGTTCATTCATTCATATTAAGAAAGGTTCACCCAACGTACCCGCCAAACACTTCTGGCCTCTAGCGTTTATTCGATAAAGCCTCTAGGAACTTCTGCGTTAATGATTTAGATCACAACACACGAAAACGTTGGGTTAAAACCATCCGATTGGACAGTTTCAAAGAACAAAGAACAGCAGCCCCATGGCGAGACTTACCACAAGTTCTTGATTCGTTATCCGGACTGTTGATTTTGAAAATATTCAAAAAAGAATCCACTGCCGAAGTGCTCACTGGAAGCGATGTCGGAACCAACTTGGAGGTATTCTGTGCGGCGAAAGCAGACTGCACTGGACCAAACAAGCTGTCTGATGTATTCTCATTAACCGCCTGTGACTCGGGTGTTGGTTGAGCGTCCGCTTGATCTGACGTGTCTTTGAGTAAATCCAACTCAGCTAACAGCTGAACATACTGACTGCTTTTCTTGAAGGCTCCGAAACACTGTGCGTCTGACAGCATTTCGGTAAGCTTTTGAAGGAACAGAAGGAAGATAAAATCACGTTTATCGAATATAAATGACTTACTGTTGCGTAGATGGGTGGATGTAGTCGTCCGGGGAGCATCTATCATGAGCCCTTCGGAGAGAAGCCCGAGTCTTAGGGCCTAAGATATTTGGAGCTTCCTGAGCGAGTAACCAGATGAAGGTAGCCATCTTAGAGCACACAGATGAATGATGACTCATGGTAGCGGATTGCTGGCTTCAACAAGATAGACCGCAAAAGTGGTTCGCAGTCAGATGAGAGCCACTGTGCACCCAGAGGGGAAATAGCCCTCAAAAACCTTTGGATGCTATGCTTCCGGTGTGGTATCAACATTTTGAGAACAGTTAAGCCTGAGCCCATCACGTTTCGTCAACCACTCACTAAGTGTATCATGAGGGTTTACAGTAGAAATTTATTTCACTGACCAGAAGGTCCGTGGTTCGAACCCAACCCCGGCATTCCGACTACTCCTGTATAGGCTTGGGCAACCTGGCAGAATCTCAGCCCTTGTGCTTCCCTCGGGTGGCATGGCAGCTGGTTACAGGAAAGGTGTTACAGCTGAGCGATTATTATTCTGAAGTCGATGTATGCTGTTTCTAAAACAAACATACGAGACTCAAGCGCAGTGACTCATCGTAAAACGGTTAGGATGAAATGGCTTTTTTACATTTTACTCTCCGTATGTCTGGTGATGACGACTCGTGGAATATTCGGCGTGGGAGTTACACTCAGCCGCAGGGATGAGCACGCATTACTGGATTGGATTCAAGTGAACAGTCGTCTTTGCGCCCTCTGGTTATCTAGTCCAATCAACCTCAATGCCTCTCGACATGAAATCCGATGCCTGTTTGCAGTGTCAGCTTTTGCCACAACGAACTGTAGCTCTGATGATGAGAAGGATACTTTCTATCGACAGTTATCCAAGCTCATTTGCCAAGAAAGAATCACTGACATTGTCATCCTTGTGGGTGATATGAATGCCTAATTCAGTCGTCTGAGCTCCACGGAATCCCATCTGCGTAGTCGATTCGGAGTAGATACTCGCCACATAGACGGCGGAGAGCGACTCCTCGAGTTATGTGTTGCCATCAACTGTTTCTGATCAGCACGAATCTTACACAGAAACTATCGCACCGCACAACCTGGCGGTCACCAAGTGCTAATAAACCATGGACCCAACTGAATCACGTGGCTATCAGCCACCGGTGAAGAGCAACAATTCAAGACTGCCGTTCCTTCTGGGGCACACAACTTGATTCTGATCACGCCATAGTACGAATACACCTGACGGTTCGCTTTCCTTCAGGCGGTCGCAAGTCAGCAAGAATCACGCCAATCCGCCATCCTCGAAGAACTATCATAGCTCAACAGTATCGATCTGAGCTAGCTCAACAACTCTCTACGGTAAACCAACCGTGTACTGGTAGCGAGCACGTGGATAAAGCACGGCAAAATATGACGGGAACTATGCTATCGGCGTTCAGTGCTGTCTTTCCGACCTTTCCGGTACAATCGAATGACCACTGAATATCGCCGAGATCGCTAGTCCTGAGTGATGCTTAGAAATCCATACCAGCGGGTAGCCAGTACGACGGCGCACGCAAAACCCTCAAACGCCAAATAGTGAGGAGCCTCAGGAAAGACCAAGAGTCCTGGTGGACATTGAAAGCTCGGGAGATGGAGAAGGCTTTTGCCACCGGAAACAGCCGCGCCCTATACCAACTAATACGATCGACTGGCTACAGGAAAGTAACGGTCGGTGAAACGATAAGTGAAAAAGGTGGATCATTAATTCGCTCGCAAAAATGACGACTGGAAAGATGGGTCGAACACTTCGAAAAACAGTTTAGCTGACCTGCTGTAACAACACCTAGAGACACTGCATGCGGGCGAATAGAATGTAAATCGTAATAGCCGGTCGGAAGAAGGAATTACGCACGAAATAGCTCTTCTGAAACGTGAGAATGCACCAGGACCTGACGGTCTGTATTCAGCCCACTTCAAAGAAAGCGGATGATTTCTGGTTATCCATGTAACAAAACTGAGTGGTGCTATATAGAGCGAACAGAAAATGCCCGGAGAATGGGACACGTCAACAAGCATCTTTGACTTCAAAAAGGGTATGCGAACACCATGTGAAAATCATCGTGGCATTGGTGCCATTAGTTCTCATCTTTCAAAAGTTGGCTGAAAACAAAGAGGGGCAGATTCGTGGAAGCCAAACTGAGTTCCGTCCTGCAAGAAGATGGAAAGACCACATATTTTCTCCGACAGATTTCGGAAGAGACATTGATTCAGGTAACAACAGTGGTCGCCTTTATTGATTTGAATGCTGCTTTTGATTTTGTTGATCGTCGGGCACTCTGGCAGTACCTATGGAGTAAAGGTGCCCTCCGTAGAGCGGTATACGCCAAATCCCGCGAAAGTGTGGAGGTCTACGGTAAGAGTTCACGTGAGTTCACTACATCCAGTGGTATCGGGCAAAGCAAGGTATCAGAGCAAGACGATATTTCCATCCGGATCGGAAAGGCCAAAACCTGCGCTATCTGTGGCGTAGATGTGACATCAGTCAAGGGTAGCGGTGCGCACAATGTTGTCATATGGGTTAGAAATTCGACCACTTTGGGCTGAGGAGGTTAAAAAAAACTTTCAGTGTCTAACCGTCTTTGTCTTCGGAGCACTGCCCAAGTCTGGTGGGACCACCGCATCGTAATGCTGAAGTACGTCGAATGGTTTTCGGAGGAAATGACTCGCTCACAATAAATGAACTGATAGCACTTCATAGGCTGTGCTGGATTGGCCACGTACTCCACATGTCGGTCAACCGATTTCCTTGGAGAGCGCTTTCGCACAACCACGTGGATGGTGGGAATGAGCCATGAGTTCAAGCGGTTGCTTAGCAGCAAGGCATGAAAGCCAGTATCAGCACTGGTCATTGCCATCTCCCTGGATGGAGACCCCGATACAGGCGCATCAATGGTTAGATAAGTTGGCACGCGCTTGATGGAACGCATGAATCCAAGCTGTTACTTTCAATGCCTAGCTTCCCCCACCCCCCGATCTCCCCGTCGAAAAAGTCCACCAACCTTTCTGGATTCACCCGACAACGACATCTACCACTGCCTCCGATAGGCAGCTATTCACCCCTATTTTCCCAGACCATCGGCGAACGGAACTGTGGTAGTTGTAAACACTGCACGGTTTACAGCTGTCCCGTATATGGTTTACAGCCGATGATGATGAGAACGCTAATAAAAAATCTCTCAATTCCATCATGAGTCTATGGTAAGAGGCATGGCTAATCTTATGGTGCAGCTAAAAGGCTCGAAAATATGCTGTCAAGGAGCTGCCTTTCCTTAAGCTTAGTTAAAAATGACAAGAAGAATGAGCCAATTGGACTAGAGTACAACAAATATGACACACTACTCACCTTGGCCTCAACGTCAACAAATGCGTTTGGATCAGGAGGGCTGTCATTGATTGTGAGCGTTCGAAGCACTTGTTGAATGAGTGGCTCAGCCGACGTGGGTAGTTGTTTCAGAAGATTCCCACATAAAAGCACACCGAACGCTCTCAAATCCTGAACCATGTCAGTTGGCTTCGGTGATTCTGAACGTTGTTCCATTCCCAGTGAATCCGAGGTGCAATCAACAGACTGGACAGAAGCAGTGTCCGCTAAGAAATCTTCAACGTGAACGTCACTCAAACCAAAGACATCATCATTTTCAACCGCACCAGAATTGTCCAAGTTATCCTCATTCGAAGGTAACTCAGCTGGATCGGGTTCTTGGTCAAATGTATTTGACTCCGGGCTAGATGCAATGAGATCACAAACAGTACCAATGGAGGGGTCAGGAGAGGTGATTCCTTCATCAGTCTTTTCCAAATCTGTCAAGTTTTGTGCACTATCACGGTAACTCTGGAAATCACAAAGAAGAAAAGCAGCTCAAAAGTTAGAACAGATTCTGCGGACGACTCTAACTTATCATCAAAGCGCAGAACAAGAGTAATCGCTTTGAAAAACTTGTTTAAAAAAGCAGCTATGTGATATATGAGGGATATACCTAGCACCACGCGAGCTGAGTACAATTGCACGTATAGCAAAAGGCGCATTTACGACGCATATTTCATCACTGGTAAGGAGCACTATATACGGATCTTTTCATCAGGACCCAGGGATGGTGTAGCTCATCTGATACCACAACGTTAATTGTGGTTGAAAGCAACTGCTTACGCTTCGTAAGTCACATTTCGGCGTTTTGTCAGCGATGTGAGTCAGAGATGCTGACTGCTACACCGTAAAAACTTACGCCAACCAAGGTAGGTTTTGAAAATCTTAGCGTGCCCATATGGGTCGGTACTATCCTCCGCCTAATATTTCCAGCTCAGCTGCGAATGCAAGAGCATCGTAAGTTCCAGTGCACTACCTAAAAAAAAGAAATGATCTCGACGATTCCAAATTTTTCATATTGTGAAAGTTGTATACTCGCTTCGTGAGAATCCTGTCATGACTATGTAAATCACTTTTCATATATGATTAACTGGTAATTTTCACTCTATATTTTCAACTGACGTACTACCGTTATTAGACGATTAATGCGTATATTACACCCTTCTATTCTGTCCTCCTTCTACTCTCGAACTGGAACAACTGACTCTCGCAACAAATTAAACGTCTAATGAAGAAATGGATCATATTCTCCGACTCACGACTTTTGACGCTGATACTCATTCACCAGAAGCCACGAAACGATGGACTCATTGGTTCCGTATCTTCAAAGCTTGCATCAAATTAATCAAGCCTGAAGGTCTAAATAAGCTGGAAACTCTCGTACGCCACACTGACCATACAGTGTGTGACTTCATTGCAGAATGTAGCGACTAGGATTCTGTGATAATCTTAATGGAGAAATTTTATATTCGCCAGAAAAACATCGTGTATGCATACCATCTCCTAGCTACATACAGACAAGAACTCGGGCAAGATGTTGACCAGTTCATCCAAAAACTGAAGTCACTTTCTAAAAACTGTAAAATCAAAGCAGAATGTGCTGTGGAACATACAAACAAAGCAGTCCGAGATGCCTTAATAAACGAACTGCAGTCAAGCACCATTCGGGAGGAAATGCTAACCTGGCATGAATTAGACCTTGACAAAGCTCGCGAAGCCGCCCGAGCTCTCGAACTTGCACAAAAACAACCACAATCATACGTATATGGACAGTCTGTCACTTGTTCTGTGCCTACCCTCATGTTCTCTGTTAATGCCGAAACAACGGTTTCTGCCGCTACACAATAAACATGAGACTTGTGAGAACCCCAAGCACCCTCGTAATAGGTGTCCTGCCAAGGAAGCAGTTTGCAAAAGTTGTGGGAAGATTGGGCATTTTCAACGCGTCTGTAGATCCAAAACCTCGAAATATCACGTGGCTTCAGCTCAAGACTCCTCTATCTCTTCGTTATTCTGCGCCGCTGCTCCCAATTGCCTATCTAAAACTATAGCAGATATTTTGGTGAACGGCGTTGCTGTCCGATCTCTTATTGATAGCGGCAGCTCCAGAAGTTTCGTTTCTCCATCAGTACTACACACTCATTACTGGAAACTATTTGCTCATGATTCTGTGATAACAATGGCGTCCACGATACGTTCATGTTCCACCAAAGGTTATTGCTTTGCGTCCATTCAGTATAAGGATGCTACATACGAACGGCTAAAACTTCGTGTATTAGCGAACCTCTGTGCGAACGTCTTTCTTGCAGATGACTTTTTGGGGTTATATGATAAAGTTGAAATCCCATTCGGTGACCAACGGGGCACCCTAACTGTATGTGGCGTAACATCCGCGGAACTGGAATCCCCGTCTTTATTCACTAATCTTGCTGGAAATTGCAAACCAATCGCCACGAAATATTGTAGTCTTACACCGGAAGATGAAAAATTCACACTAACCGAAGTAGATCGAGTGCTGAGCGATGGCATAATCGAAGCCTCAAATTCTTCATGGAGAGCGCAAGTGCTCGTAACGCGCAATACGAACCACAAGAGACGCGTGGTCATAGACTATAGCCAGACCATCAATCGCTTTACCTACCTTGACACTTATCCTTTACCATGACTGGATCAAACGATCGCACGCTATACCGTCTACAGTACACTGGACCTCCAGAGTGCATAGCATCAGGTTCCATCAATCGGGTCAAATAAGCTGTTTACTGCATTCGAAGCCGGCGGGAACCTATACTGGTTTCGGCGCATTCCTGTCGGAGTGACAAACGGGATCGCGTGTTTCCCACGAACGTTAAACAACATCATCAAAGCTGAACAGGTGAAAGACAAATTCGCTTACGTTGATAACGTTACTGTATGCGATAAGACGAGAACTGAACACCACCGTAATCTTACGCAATTTTTCGACGTTACTAAAACATACATTACTTTGAACGACACAATAAGCAGCTTCGAAACTGAAGAGGTTACTCTTTTGGGTTACAAGGTCTCCAAAGGTATTACAAAACCTGACCCAGAACGCATGAGCCCTATGAGAGAACTCCCAATTCCACAGAACGGAAAATCCAGCAAAGAGCCGTTGGTTTGTTCGCCTACTATTCACAGTGGATACCGGCGTTTTCTGACAAAATTCATCCATTGGTTAAAAACAAAATAGTTCCGCTTCCGGAGAATGTCCGAACAGCATTCGAGAATCTTAAGCACGAATTAGACAATGCGATGGTCGTTACGGTCGACTGCAAAATCTCTCTTGTCGTCGAAACTGATGCGTCCAACATCGCTATTGGTGCATCCCTGAACCAGGGTAACCGGTCGGTCGCCTTTTTCTCCAGGACCTTGACTGCAAGCGAGAAAAATCATTCTGCTGTGGAAAAAGAAGCATATGCTATCGTCGAAGCGATCCGCGAATGGCGCCACTATCTCCTCGGGAGACATTTTAAACTGATTACGGATCAACGTTCGGTCGCTCTTATGTACGGGAACCAACAGAAGAGTAAAATAAAGAATGACAAGATCGAACGGTGGAAAATCGAGTTGGCAGGGTACAACTACAACGTCGTCTATAGACCAGGAACGGATAACCGCGTTGCTGATACCCTATCTCGCAACCTTTGTGCCAACATTGCTGGGACGGGAAAACTTGAAGGGCTTCACAACATATTATGCCATCCCAGGGTCATAAGATTAGCACATTTTGTCCGTTCTAAGAGCCTTCCTTTTTCAGTCAGCGATATCCGACGTATGGTGTCTAACTGTTCCACATGCTCCGAACTCAAACCAAAATTTTATGACACTTTTCGTGACCAGCTTATCAAAGCCACACAACCTTTTGAACGCCTTAGTATCGACTTTAAAGGCCCACTTCCCTCAAACACTCGTAATAAGTACCTCTTAACAATCGTTGACGAGTATTCTCGATTCCCTTTTGTTTATCCTTGCGCCCATAATTCGCTGTAATTCGCTGTTTGAGTCAACAGTTTTCACTGTTTGATATGCCCGCTTACATTTACTCAGATCGCGGTTCTACATTCATTGCAACTGAACTCAAACACTGTTCGGTAAAGGCGTTGCCACTAGTCAAATCGCTGCCTATAATCCATTATGTAGTGGTCAGGTTGAACGACTTAATGGTACCCCGTGGGAGACCATCTGCCTGGTTATAGAATCACGCGGCTTGCCTGCCACACACTGAGCGGTTTTCCTTCTCTCTCCATTGTATCAGATCCCTGTTGTGTACTAGTATCAACTGTACCCCACACGAACGTTTCCTGCCGTTCACACGACAATCAGCCAACGGTGTCTCCCTACCTACTTGGCTTACTTTCCCTGGGCCGATCGTTTTAAAACACAACGATCGAGTCTCTAAATATGACCCTCTGGTAGAGGTGGTGGAGCTGGTCTCTTGTAATCTACAATACGCCCACACAGTTTGTCCAGATGGCAAACGCGAAACCGTATCCTTACGTTGCTTGGTTCCTAAAGGTAACGGCACGATATCCGATCCTTCCGACGTAGAACTGGAACCAGTGCATGTCACCGGACAAGAGGAACCTCGCCCAACACCATCAATCTACCGCGATTCTTCAGAAACTGAAATCTTGCTTCTTAACGATGTCTCATCTCATTCTAATGAAGATCCAGAAAATCACTTAGATACTTTTATACGACAAAAGCGCACCCAACCATACAATGTGCGCGACAGAAAGGCGTGAACGACTCTACGTAACTACTAGTTTTTTATATTTTTCTATAAACTCTCGTTTACCGCAACAGTACACACTTATTCCAAGGTGGGGTGAATGTCATGAGTATGTAAACCTTACGTTTCATATATCATTAACTGGTAATTTTCGCTCTGTATTTTCAGCTCGTATTAGACGACTAAACCGTATATTACGCCATTCGATTCTGTCCTCCCTCTATTCTCGACCTGGAACCACTCGACTCCCGCAACAAATCCTCCGTCTAAAAACACGGAGGAAGATGTGCTGCGAATCAACTTTTTCCTGCGATAACAGTCCTCCATGGTAACGAAATCCCCTAGCAATCGAGCAGGAAATAGTCAAGCATGAACAAAACAGTCCAAGTGCAAGTGGCTGAGCTTCATCTGTAACCCTGACATCATTTTGTTTGCAAAGTGGACCGGGTTCTTCCGACAGGATAAGTGATACACACCTTGCATTTGAAGCACCTCACTACATACCCAATATGTGAAGCTACAGTGAGGTATCGTTACAGATAGTCTCTGCACAAAAATTGTCTTCCGCCGAAAAGACCAAGGTTGTGCGTCCTAGCAAAGCAGAACGTAGCAACTGAAGGGTTGCGAATACATAATTTGTTGGTCATTGTCAGGTATGCTACATGGTTCAAACCAAGACACATATCAGTAAACCATTGGGTGAAGACTCGTGCATTAGGACGAAGAAGTTTCATGTTGGAAAATTCCCTCCCAAAAAAACTAGAGACGATAAAGCGTGGGTTGTACAACTTGATGAGGATCAAAAAATTTTGCGTATCTCGATGACGTTGCTGGGGTCCGTCCGTTAGTAAAATTCAGGCAAGTTCGAACTGGAAAGTTTTAATACTCATGTTAAATTCTGGCCTTGTTTGTATGCAAAGTGCGCGATCAGGCAATAACTAGAAATCAAAAGCAGTTGAGACGCTCCAAATGATGTCTCTTATAAAGGGAAGTGATTGTTCCTGAGGTTCTCCCCTTCCTAAATCCTAAGATGCAAACAAACTGTTACACCAAAAAAAATCGGATACGCTTATCGTACCAGAGCTACAGATACAAAAAGTCACGGGCTGTCAACAACAGGTGCACTTACCACACAGTTTAGATACAGACGTAGAAGGTGGTGTTTGCCAACAGAGGTCAAGAAGTCTAGGACAGTGGAAGAGGCGGAAATGATGAATTATTCCTCGGACACGGGTCTCGACGCAGTGCTAAAAATACTTCGGTCGCTGGTAATTGTCAAGCGTCGACACAGGGGCGCAATATGGGGACTTACCCAAGAAGCTCACAAGTGCCACACTTTTGGACATAAGCTCCTTGAAGGACATATCATAAAGCTTCGTGCCTGGCTGTACGTTGTAGACGAAAGCCTCGGGCTGATTAGAGCACAAAAAGCAGAAATAAACTTTGCTAGAAAAATAGAACGCATGCAAGCAGAACTAAAAACAACTCTTGAAACAGAGACACTCGACGAACCTTGTCCATCACACCTTCTTTGATCTCTTCAAGTCGCTGCGCGCAAATCTTGCGCAAGTAATCTAAGCTTCCGAGTTGAGCCTTGATAGCCAAATCTAGTAAAACAAGGAAAAAACAAATGCAGTGAACAGTCTCTGGAAGAAAAGGACTACCAGTGGTGTAGTTCTATCTAGTAGGTCAATTCGTGACAGAACACCAGAAAAATACTACGATGAAATCAGCGTCACTGTGTGATTCTCAAACTTGGAACCTAGATACCTTCTTGTCACATAATTGAAGCAAAACGGAGAATAATCTCGGGACTTAAGAAAATGCAAGGTACAAGTGTTCAACAAAAACGGGGCGAGATTATGGTTTTGGTAATGACTCCGTTTAGTGCAGACAGATGAAATCACAGAAAAAGTGATCGGTTCAGTTAGACCTACACCAGCCGTATAATGAGATACATAGGAGGAAGTTCTCACAATTATACCCACCAATCGTGCAGTACATAGGGAAATGATTAGACAGAAGAGTGGATACATATTACAAGAATTCGGTGTTATTGTCAAAATCCTCATAAAAACTGGGACTACAAGACCGACTCAAACACAGTTCCATGAAGCTGGGAACAAATTTTCGAACGGATAATGCGTCACTAAGTGACAGACTGTCGACTCACTAATGCACTGTTGTACTTTGACGACAAATTATGATGATGGACTGACAGGTGTAAACTAGCCATGCCTCATGTCGATGCAGGTTGTCTCGTGCTGACGTTGTTGGATGGTTATATCAGAGCTTGTGCCCTAAGTGACCATCAGGTGAACGGAAATATTGTACATGAGTTTTGTGTGCGTATATTTACAGATTAAGATTCTGAAGTCTGCGTTAGCAACAGAAGGAATGGAAACAGGGGAGCAACAACAATAGACGCAGAACGGATCCACAGAATTTTTCGGGATCTGGAGTTCCTCATGAAACTTTACAAGAATTGGAAGATTGCTGGCGCTATGTCTAATACATTTTTGTCCCTCGACAGCACAAAAAAAAAACAATCCCCTAAAGGAGCCTCTGTCATTGCACAAGGCACCATCACCGTCATAGAAGGCAACATCAGTGTTGATGCATCACAATCACAACGATTATATGTAAAGCCTTGAAGCGAAAAAGGGAAAAGAGTGGGTGAGGGAGGAACCTGGTGCTAGTCTACTCCAGGTATTGTGAGGTGCCTACACCTCCAAGCGTTCAATCAGACAAACTTCAAAAAACTGGGGGTATGACGGCAATCGCTTAGCCGCCATTTCTGGCAATTAATCCAGCCAAACACACAAACCATTGTTTCACACTATCTGCAAACGGCCATAGACTACGTTTATTGTCAAGGCACACAATCTGAGTTGAAAACACGAGATTAGCGCCTAGTCGTTTGAGGTGAATTCCATCATGCTACCTGCTACCGTGCTTCATCTTCGGAGCTCAGCTGACTTACTAATGAAAATGAGAAAGGCTAGTCTCCCGCTTTATGACAGATTTCCAGAGTAGACGTTGCAAGCTGTGCAAATCCGCCTTAGAGATCCCACAGACAGTTTGACCCCGAATTTTGCTAAACTGTTCAATGGAGCTCAGTGATATAATTGAGGGTCAAATCGCCCATTTGTATTTAAAAGTGGCAACGTTTATGATGGCTCTGTCACAGAGTGAGGTTTCTGAGAGGCAAAAAAGCAGAGCTCCGGAGTTCACACATAAAGTCTGCGCAAATAGGTTACAGCCAACTTCTGAGTGGATGCAGCTTACGTGAGTGGTTTGCATCATATGAATACACCTTGCTTCTGAGTAATTTGATACATTTCGTCCTTCTAATGAGCGGAGATACATCTGTTTTCTACTCGCCGTTTACTCCAGTTTTTAAGGCGAAGCGATAAAAACAGCTGATCTGCAATCACTAAATGGGATAGGGAATAGCGACTTTATTGATAGGATGGTTCGCTGCAAATCTCAAATTTACCAAACCTCACATAAACAAACGATTACAACAACTGACACTTAAAAGGAGACAAGTTCTTTCTTCGAACGGCGGACTATTCGAACAGAATTCAACATCTAGCGGCTACGGCTAATCGGATTACATATCGACAGTATGCTCAAGGGAAGATGGAATCATGCAAATTCGGGAAACTGGAGCTCCCTGGGATTCAAAGATGATTGCACCATATGAGGTCAAGTGAGAGAACCTAAAGATAGCCTTTCTAATAACAGAAGTGCTGCGACTTCTGGTACATTTCGGTACGAGAGGAGAGCAGAGTGAAGAAGCAAAATGGGATATGTCAGTTTCACCGCTTATTAGATTCAACTCCTGTTGCGACGTCTGTTAAGCGGTGACGCGAATGAATTATCCACCGACAAAGCAAGTTACTAGAACAAACGTAATACACTTTGCCGGATTTCCAGTCTGGTGGTGTACATAATGCTGGTAAAAAATTCTTATCTGCTAACGACACTAAGCACATATCTTTTATTGAAGTATGAAGGAAGTTCTAGAGAACCACGAAAACTTTTCGAGCACACCAGATTTTGGGTAACAATATGGCTGTGACAGAAGTGTCGCTAACTGTAATTTTTATGTATTGGTTGTGTGGATGCCTTTAGAAAGCAAACACCTCTCGAAGATTCAACAAATTCATCTAAGTGCATTTTTGTGTGTCGTCATATCATGACCGAAATCGTTCAGCTGTAGCACCTTTTCAGTGCCTAGCCGCCATACCAACGGAAGGAGGCACGAGGGCTGGGATACTGCCAGGTCGCCCAAGCCTAGACAGGAGTAGTCGAGATGCTGAGGTTGGGTTCGAACCACGGACCTTTCGGTCCGTAAGCTGGCAACTTAACCACTGAGCTATCTCCAGTCCTCATACCACGGGCATTTCGAAGCATATTTATAAAACTTCTGAGAAAGGGACATCCAGCACTTAGCGACACTTTGGTTCTCCCAATGGGCGTTCCTTATCGAAGGACTTGGAATAATGGGGCTTCCTACGGGGCCCGCATTCAAGTCCATCAGAAATTACCCCATCCCCATCAGTCAAGCGCACGTGCCCTTGTAGCCAGTCATGTGAACGGGCGGTTAGCTGACAGGCGGTTGGGGTGGTAAGTCTGTTATGTACGGCAGCATGCTAGGGTATGGAAAAGGGAACGAGCATGACGTCCACAAAGCTGTCAGTGATTTATAGCACACGGTAATCCCAAATAAGGTGGAAGGAAGATTACCCTGATGATATTTAGAACACGGTTCGAAAGAATGCACATCGGAGGCACTGAACATACCGTCATCCCCACCAGTGTCGCGGCCACGAAGCATTTCCGTAAACCCAGTGGTTTGTTGAACGACGACTTCCAGTTCATCAGGACTATCGGACATTTTCAGCGCTTGGATGAAGTACTCGCTGGTGAAGGCATTATCTTTGGTCTTGAATGCAAATAAGTGTAAAAGTTGGTTCAAAGTAAGCCAGTAACATAGCCTAAAAATGGTTTAAACGGTCGACTGGTAAAAAAGAATATGGTTCAAACATATAGGAGAACACCAACCGCATTTGGCTAACCGCAGATCCTTGGGTACATTTCCCATCGACAGACCTATGTGAACAGATGACTACTCTTCTCCGACTGCATAGGGATTTCTTCTCTTTTCCAACCAGTCCCAATTCTCCGGAGTACGAGTCACCCCAGATTCGTACGGGATCACACATAACACAGAAATTAAAATTCCGTGTGAAAAACCAGCTATAAAAGCTATAAACACTCAAACAGAGACAAACTTAAAAAGGGTGGCCGATTAAATCTGACATAGGGTGACTGCAATCAGTTCTCCTAACTGAAGGAGCCCTGGGACAAGGGTTGATGTAGATTCTGGAGGGACTGGTGTTGGGGAGGAGCTAAGGGGCACTGCGAAAGACTCGTATACCAAAACAGATATAGGACATCGGGTATCACTCAAGTACAACAGAACACGGGTTTTCAGAAGATGGATATGGGTTGTTGCAGCACCGCCCATAGCTCAAGGCCGACAAACACAGCATGTGTGCAACCGATGAGGAATACTTGACTAGCACAAAGATGATGACCAAACAACAGGCAAGATAACGTGAGCATGACTACAGACTCAGCCGGTATAGAACTACGAACGAACTCATTCGTAGACAACAATGTTATATTCACCTGAAGTGCTTTCGGAGTCATGAACAAAAGATGCCTCGTTAGCTGGCCATTTTTGGTCACCAGAGTGGCAAACTCGGTGGATGTTCGTCTACTTTTTCAGCGCTGACTGAAGTACCTCTCTTCAAAGAAGAATTCAGAACACGGAACGATTGAAGTTTTAAGTCACAAATTCTGTAACCGATCCACTTTAGTTGCAATTAAACCTCGGCCAACGAAGTGCGATTTCAGAGTAACATGTGTTTACAATTGAGGAGAATGTGTTGGCTTGGTTTCACGGCCTACGACTACATAGGTTCAGTGGTTAGAGCGCGAATTTACTGACCCGAAGGTCCGTGGTTCGAACCTGATCGCTGCCTCTCGACTTCCCCTGTCTAGGCTTAGGCAACCTGGTAGTATCCCAGCCCTCGTGCTTCCTTCGGGTAGCATGGCAGCTAGGCACCGAAAGGGTGTTACAGCTGAATGATTTTTTTTACATCCGTCACTTACCAACCTGCTTCGGACAGGAGGCTGGAGTGAAAGCAAACATTCTGGTAGGAACACTTCAGGCTTTGAGTAAAAGAGAACTGAAAGTCACATAACCGATTTGCTGACTAGTTACACTTTCTAAGCGTCGTCACGCATTCGAAATTAGGGATGAAAATTTTGGGACACTGGAACGACGATAATAAATCATGCGAATAAACAGTACGATTCGGAAAACCTAATATCACTCGGGTTGTGGTTCGCTTCCTAGTATAAATTTCTTATAGTAATAGCATAGAATTTTAACTTGGATGCGGATCGAAAAGCTGCGCACTGTAAGTGCACTATCAATCAGTCAGCCAAAATTAAAGGAGCTTCGTTTCAGAAGGGCTTGGTAAACAATCGGTAGATTTTAACTAGGCAGCTGGACAAAGGAACTTCAGCTAGGTCTGATGTGCGTTTCACATTTTGAGGGGGATAATCAACAATAGCTACTCACTTTTAAACTGCCCTGAATACTTGCAGGCACACAGACCTCTACAACAACCAAACAACGTGAACCAAACTTGAGCACCTTCATCATAGTCCCGGCTTAAGGTGAATCAGCCTTACTTGCACAACAGCTATGGACATAAAACATGCGCATGATATAAGATGTAAGAAAATTCGTGTATTCAAGTAAGGTCTGAATCGATTTGGCATGGGGATGAATATGACTGAAGTTGAAGAAGCATTCAAGGTCAGATAACCCGAACGGGGCCAAACTCAGAAATAAACGGAGTCAACAACTTACAAACCAGGCTACTGATCGATTCACAAAATCCGGATCCGACAAGAGGTTGATAGTCGGTACAAGCACTGTAGTCACCAACAACTCCTGGGAGAAGATGCAGTAAACTTGCAAGCACAAGTTCTGACTTACCCGAGCAATATAACGAATTGCGGGGACGCGATACTCCTCGTTTGGTAGGATGAAAAATAAAAGCGTCTCGCTGATACGGCGGAGATATTCTGCGAGGCATGGTTGCAGAAACTAACGCACGTTACTTTTTTCCTGTTCGCCCGAGGTGCATATGTTTTCTCTGCATATGGTTTTCTCGGTTTCCGTCTCGCAGTCAAAAAACAGTTGCAAGTGATCTATACAATGTTAGATAAAACTGGAGTACGACAGAAGAAATAGAACCTTTGTCACCCATTGATTTCTGCTGCTCAAGCATAGTACGGTAGAGTCGAACATGAGAGGCCAAATCATTAAACAGTGTTTCTGTCAAAAATGGAATCCAATTGACCTGGGATATCCTGGTACAAATCAGCTGGTAAGGAACAAACGCCAGGAAAAAGCTACCTTTTAACCAAGTTGGCGGTGATTTGCTGTAACAGTCGGTGTAGCTCGGTCGGAAAAACTGTGTCCGGAGTGAGTGGCGCGTACCACGAATAGATGTAGTCACGAAGGATATAGGATATAATCTACCTCTAGTAACTGAAAGGAAGGGAGCCGACACACACCTGATTGCAGACGACATCCAGTGCTAGCGAGCTGGATATTTTAGTATTTGCTTTGGGTACTCCTTCCGCATCCATGATAGCGGTCACCTTAAAAGGGGTTGGTTAATATGCTAAGACGACTGCCGAATATACTGTGGGGATTCCCTTGCTCGCGGTGCACTTGTGTTTTTGAAAAATATCGGGAAACATTTCCCTATCCATAGAGAATAGCAAGCTTGTAGGGGAGAAAAATCACGAAGGCGTGTTCAACTCACCCGAGAAGGAAGCATCCCAATGCAACGACACTGTATACGACGAGCATGGGTCCATAATGAAGAACGGTAAGTAGTACAGCTAGAGTGCACAACACTTTCCAATTCATTGTGTGGTCAGTTGGAAGCTGCGTTCTGATGAGTTTCTATGCTCCACTGAAGGTGATCCTACTACGTTCACCTTCTAAATGCATCTACAAAAATGAAGCAGTATGATATGAGAACCTGCAGGAACTCAAGAGCTGTTGCCCCGTTTGGAAAGACCGCTTGAAGGACCTGGAAAAAGTAGCTGCCTCCAAGTGGTTTCTAATGTGAGGAACTTAACTAGTGACATAGGCTTCGAGGGGCCCACCAAAAGTGGCCTAGTCTGAGGAGTGGTCTCTCCTGCATACGTGTCCGCGCCAAATAAAACATATGCAGAACCTAGTATGCGCACCAGTGTACACTGAAAATGCGAAGCGCCCCATGGTTAATCACCGTTCCCTATGGAAAACTCAGTGGTTAAAAACAACCAGGTAAGGACAACCCAGAACACTGAACGGTTATCGTAGAACTGGATTGGTCAGAATATCTAACCTGCTGTTCCACAATACGTTCGGTGTGTTACGGCACGCTCGCTCGCCATCAATGGACTGTGACCCCTATGAAGCACCGATATACGTTGCGGGACAAATCTTTTTAACCTCCGTCAAAAAGAGACTGGACCTTACCGTGGTGTGGTTGTTTGTGTACCTTCGAGACCCATTGAGCTATAGTGGTGTCCGCGCGACACTCGCAGAGTCTCTCATACCAGATTGGTCAATGGTTAGTGGTCTGACGAACACAGTATCCTGGTCCTCCAGGTTGGGGGTAAGAACATGTGTGGCGACTTGTTCCGTAAAAATGGTAATGTACTTGCAATTCCCACCGAACACCGCCGCCTTGTGGTCAGGCTTTTGAGCCAGACTTTGGTTGAGGACCCTAATCGTCCTCCCGTCTAGGTGTGGGCGCCCTGGCAGTATTCCAGCCCACGTATACCCATGAACTGCACATATACAAATAAACTCATACCAGATCGGCTTTCGCGTGGTGCCATCAGCCGAGTCGTCCTACTTGCTGCATACAGCAGCGCGGGTAGGCGAAAACGGACTACCGCTGACGCCTCTCTTCTTTTTCTTTCACATACTTTTCCCCCTCTCCCCACCCCATTGATAACTCTCTCCTTGTAGGCCCCAGCAGTTAGGACTGATGACTCCGTTCGTCCTGCATCTGTTTTCCGAGCAACATCTGCGCGTCATCCCGCACCGACATCCTCAGACGCCTCGGAATCAATCTTCAAGTCTCGAGGCCCAGTCTATCTGGCTGCTTTCAATGTCCGCACTCTGAAGCAAGCAGGTCAATAAGCTGCTCTTGCTCACACACTGGGACTGCTTGCAATTGATGTGTGCTATGTATCAGGGAACAAGAATTCAAGATTCAAGCACAGTGGTTCAGTTAACCGCCCCGTCACTCTCCACTCAGTTCCGGCTGCGCGCCTCTGGCGATCCAGAAGCTGTTGCGGTAGGATGTGCAGGGGTTGGTATCGTCCTGAGTCACCGGGCAGAAGGATCCTTGCTGGACTTGATACTTGTTGGTAGTCGTCTGTGTGTGGTTCGTCTGGCAATGTCTGTGAAGGAGTATCGCAAGCGAGAAGTTGATCGATGTCTGTTTGTCGTTTCTGCTTACGCCCCAAACTGAATGTAGCTCTGGTACCACCAAAGACAAGTTTTATGACGCCCTGAATGCCCTGTTGCGACGAGCTTAAACCTCAGATATCGTTGTGATTGCCGGAGATCTGAACGCACAATTGGGCAGGCTTAGCGCATCTGAGACTCAATCAGGTGGTGACATGGACTGGACTCGGTAAGTACGGACAACGGTGAAAGACTGCTTCCGCTGTGTGCTGACCCCAGGCTGTTTTTATGCAGTACTTACTCCCGAAATAGCCGAAGTCGTCTGGCCACATTTAATCCTCCAGCTGCCTGCCAGCTACGAATTCAAAGTGATCAGATTGCCATCAGTTACCGATGGCGCGGACCAATAACTGACTGCCGCTCGTTTTGGAATACATTTGTGGATTCCGACCACACGCTCGTCAGGAGTGGCTTGTTCCTTCGTTTTCCAGGGCCGCGTAAGTTGCGGACAAATGGCTTAGCAACTGAGAAACTGGGCAGATCTGGAGATCAGACGAATTTACCAGAATGGTCTTCTGGAGTCTCTTGCAACAGCCTCACCATCAGATGTGAATTCTCACCGCCCTTTGCACTGTGCTGGGAGTTTTGCCTGTAGCACGGCATTACCCGGCCCACTCAAGTACTGGATATCAGACCGAACAGTGGCATTGCTTAAATCTTGGAGAGATATCCCAGCCGGTCCCTAACATAACTTGACGCGACGAATTATCAGACGTCAAGTGAAAGTGAGCGTTCGAGCTGACCGTGAAGTTCGGTGGACACGGAAAGCCAAGGAAATGGAAGAGGCCCATAAAGCCGGGAATGCCCGGAGATTATTTCAGTTGATCCGAGCGACCGATCGCCGGAAACCACCAAGGATCAGAATGGAATGACCATCCTGAATAAAGAACGCCTAGACCGTTGAGCCGAATACTACGAACAACAGTTATCATGGCCACCAGCTGCCACTCATCTGGAGCCCACAGCTGAAGTAGAACCCTCGATGGTGAACGTGGAACCCCGTACGGCCTCGGAGGTCAATGACTGCATATGTTCTCTCAAGCGCCACCGAGCCTCTGGTCCGGACGACCTCCCACCGGCATTGTTCAAAGATGGCGAAGGTTTCAGTCGGCGCTTGTCCGATCTGTTTGCTTTAATTTGGGAAAAGGAGACTGTCCCAGACAACTGGGGAGAGTAGGTGATAGTGCCCATTTTCAAAAAGGGTCTCGTACTGAGTGTGGTAACCACAGGGGGATCCCGGTCTTAACGAGACTGTTGGCGTCACTTGTGATTCATCGCTTTATGGTAGCTCGTGAAACGCTGACACGAGTGCAGCAGGTGGGATTCCGGCCAGGTAGGGGTTGCATTGACCAAATCTCCAGGTCAGGTGCTAGAGCAACGTCATGCGCACAAATGATCCGCAACTTTAGTAGTCCTGGATTGTCGAGGCGCATTCGACTCGGTTGACCGGTCAATTCTCCTTGACACGCTTGCCTATCAAGGAATGCCCCGGAAGTTTGTGAACATAATTTTTTTGTATTCTCAGACTTCCGGACGTGTGATAGTATAGATAGTATAGATATCCTGTTGGACTGTTCGCTCTTTTACATTCTGGTCCATTTGAATACACACCATGGAACTGTTCACTTGTTTTTAGTATAACTTCCTCGAAGTCGTCTGTCTTTTCTGTTTCAGTGTAACTGGCAAGTCTGATTAATACATCCGTAGGGACTATAACACACTGCATCTCCTTGAATTGTAAGTTGGTGAAGACGATGTCGTCTGAGTACTCCAGATCGACAAGGCTCGCACCAGCAACGATTTGAACACCGAGATAGACCCAGCGTTCGCCTCATTAGTTCTTCGATGACGAAGTTGAACAAGAACGGCGAGAGTAGACAGCCTTGTCGAACACCACTTTTTGTAAGGAAGCTTTTAGAGAGCTTATCATGCAGTGTCACGAGTTCAAAAGTATGTGAACATAGAGATCGAATTATGTAAAAAAACATCTGGGGCATACCCTTTTGAGCAAGTAAGGCTGACAGCACTGACCGATCGACAGAATCGAATGCACATTTGAAGTCAAGGAATACCAAAATTGTGGATCGTGTGTACATATGGCGGGGTGTGAAAGCGTGGTCAACTCAGACTCCACCCGGTCAAAATCCCGCTTGATGCTCGCGGGTCAAGGATCCGCTTGCTATCGTAAGACGACGAAGCCTCGTTACAACGAGAACCAAACTAACACCTCTGTGGTTGCCACATTCACTGCCAGTACTTTTTTGAAAATGGCACTATTATCGACCTACTCCAGCTATCTGGAATAACCTTTTCCTCCCAGGTAGATGCAAATAGACCAGAGAGGCACTGACTGAGGAATTCACCGTCGTCCTTGAAGAGGGCAGTTGGAAAGTCAGGACCAGGAGCACGATGACGCTTGAGTCGGGATTTACATCCGGAAACTTCTGAGGTTTAAGGGGGTCGCATGCTTACAGTCCACCTTTCTGGTGAAGGCCAGGATTCCAGATTGGAGGTAGCAGGTGGCCAAGTGAATTGGAGTTTGAAGTACTGTACCTGAAGTTTCAAACGTTCTCCTTTGCTAGATGTCATAGAGCGATTCTGATCTCTGATAGCTTCACTGATAGGAGGCATCCGAGGACCAGTCGAGTGAATCAAGTGGAACCACCTGCGGATGTTCCCAGCATTCTTCGCATCTTGCGTTTTTCCGCCTTCCGGGTCCACCAAGCTTTCCGATCTGCACGAACATTCTAGACGTGAATGGCGGAGGGAGAACAATTGACAGCAGTGAAGAACAACATAAAGGTTATTGAATTAGCACAAACGTTAAGCGTGGCCTGAATTGGACGTTAACTCGGCTGAAGGTTATACTCTGAGCTATGGAAGACAGTGTGGTAGACAGAGACGGAAGCAAGCCGTGATGAACATTCTCCAAATAGGCCAAGCTGCGACGATGGGAAAGTGTTTACAGGTCATCAATCGTTAAAGGGGTACCGATGAGGTCTACAACTTTACTCCGAAGAGAGACACGTAGACCCCTACGTAAGTAGTAGTGGAGAAACCCAGTCCAGATGTGACAGTTCTCCAGAGTACGATGGATTCGGGATTTATAAAGGGGGATTCGGCCAGGGATGAATGATTTGTGTCCGTCGCAAGGACTTTGATGTGTGATCGGGATCAGTTGTCAATAGAAGACAAGCCAAAAAGCGTGGGCGATGCCGAGCAGGGAACGGTGAATCCCATAAAAATTTACGTTAGGATTGGAATTACGCAAAGAAACGGGCAAACCGAAGGAACTGAAAGGGCATAAAGTTCTAGAGTTTTACAGGCCCTGGTCGAAGCTGATGGCAAGATCGGCTTTGGGGGCACCTGGTCGTTGCGGTGTCGTAGTGCAGCAGAACGATGGCAGCATTAGGACTAATGGAAGTGCAGAGTGGAGTCCTTTGCAAACGATATGGACAATACGGGATCGTTCGCATGAGTGCCGAACTACCCTACTAATTTTCTGAATCAGAGAGAAAACGAAGTCCATTTGTACTTGCGTGGAATGGTTATTCAGGAAGCTCCCAAACCAAGAGTTGTCTGTACGAAGCTCGCACGCAAGCTTAGCAGGAAGGTCCGTATGGTGAACACGGTCGTACCCTAATTGTAGTGATCCTTGACGAGATTTCGACAGTCAGATCTCCGCTTGCAGGCATGCGAAGCGGTTAACCATTTCGAATGCAGAGCGTGAACACAAGTCTAGACCAGTTCTGAGGGGTTTTGGTTATCAGTCGTGAGAAAACCGCACGTGTTAGGCGTATAAATGGTTTCATTGTACGCCGCCTTCAGCGACGGGTTGCTCTGTCTGCCACCAGTCTTGGACAGACTAACCTACTGTTGAGTTTCATGGGCACAATTGGGAGGGAGCTAGAGGGCAATGTAGCCTCCAAAGGCTCTTTGAAATCAGACGAGAACCGGCCAGTTTAGGAAGCAGTTCGCCCTGCCGGTGACAGACGACATCGTCCGCCGGGCTGTCTACCGCGATCCTATACTGCAGCAGGTCACTAAGTACCACTGAAGTCAGTGACTACGTTCAAGAGGGGAGTCTCCATTCCAATTGACATGTGCTATCACTGGCTAACATATGTTCTATTTTCTGGACTCGCTGCCAGTTTGAAGGAACTAAAATGCACTACAGCAGTTCCAAAATGGAACAGAAAGGACAGAATGAAGACCCCTGCTCAGAGGTAGCAACACCATCATCGAGTACACACCAGGCCTCAACACTGGTGTTTCGATGAAATATAATATACTTCGAAGCCTTATTGTGAAAGTGGGAATTAAAGTGGATTGGAAAGGGACCTAGTGCTAGCGAATACCTCCAGACACTCAATCAGACACTGGATAAGAAATGGGTAAGAATGCCGTTGGCATGGTTTAGAAGCGGCAAGGAGTATCACACGAACCCCGCCCTGGAAAACGAGTTCCATCGACAGTACTCGTATTTTTCGAAATCGTCTTCCTGCCTGTCTGGATGCGAGCCGCTCCAAATTATCTAGCATCAGGCCGACTGGAGGGGTACATCAAGAGCCTGGTAAGGACCATACGAAAGCGTACACTGATTGGTCAGAATTTAAGCCAATAAATGCGCTAAGCTCAGATTTGATGCTGCACACGTTCGGTTGGACCCTCAGTTTTACAACCGGAAACCGACTTTATGCAACTCATTGCTGTTTCACTCGCACACACGCTCGCACCAATAAGAGCTGTGATTCTGAGCTTGACAACCGTAGCCTGACACACGTCCCTTGAGATCCGGAGATACGCTGCTTTGTCTGAATAGTTGCTTCAGATAAGCGAACGCAGCCGGAGTACCTAAGACTCATGAATTAACCCCAGTTACCACACCACAGTCCGAACATACGCAGCTTCTGCGATATGTAGAACATTCCACAAACCAAGGTGCCCAGCCTTGGAGTGTATGTGGCTTTTTAAGTGACTGTATGTTCAGGAGCAAAACGTTGCGATTTCTGGTCCCAAACCGCATGCCGAAGGAAGGGATGAATTCGGTCATTTCATCCAAAAACACCCGCGCCCCCTTCCCCCATTTGCAAACTAGAACGATATCATCTGTATGCTCCAGATCGATGAGGTTTTCGCCAGTAGCTATATGGACACCGAAGTTTAAAGACCTTCCAAAGCCCGCCTCTTTATCCCGTCGGTCAGTAAATTCAGCAGGAACAGACAAATCGGGCATCATTGTCGGACACCAGTTTTCGGTCAAGTTTTGGATAGCCTTCCATTTAATCGCACGCACTCGTATATCCGGTAACACAAAGAACTGACTATATTAACACACTTATGGGGCACTATTCTTGGTCAAACATGTAAAGAAGGATCGACGGATCAGCTGAGTCAGGTGCACTATGGACATCCGAAAACGCAATACTGTGGGTCGTTTATACAGATGGCGTTATTCTAACACCTGGTGGAGGATGTTGCTCTGGTCAAGATAGGCGTTACCTGGCCGAACTTCCGATTGCCGCCCCAATCAGTGCTTCACGAACCGGCGCAAGGCAACTGAAAAAATTCCAGCTGTTCCCCGCGTGATTACTGCACTCTCTGTGGGCCTTTCAATGGAAACGGGCACTAGAATCGCTTCCGCATTTTACCTTAGGTGCCCTCCATGTCCCAAACTGGAGGCAGGTTAACCAGAAAAGCACTCTCCCAGAACTTTGATCCAATACTTGGACAGTGCGGATGAGTGATCATCGGAACCAGGAGCTGAGTGGAGCGTGAGAGAGATCCATGAGTCGTCAGGACCGTAAGGGTTTTCAAATCCGCAGTCCGGCGTGCAGTGCACTTCGAAAATCTGAATGTGGCAGAATGTGGCCATATCAATTGTTGTGCAAAGTGTCCGACCTGGCAATCGAGGCTTTCCTCTTTACCGGTGATTGTCTTGCCAGTTTTATGCTGGATGGTTCCACTCACATCAGGTCCTCGGGAGTCAACCGAGGCTATCCCTGAGTGCTCCCGATGCTCACTGTTCCCTCTATTTATTTAGTCTAACGTGCCCGCCAGGCTCCAAGGTCAGTTTCACTTGACGTCTGATTGAATTATGCTCTGAGTCGGCGGGAACATCTCCCGTAGATTCAAGCATGCTGGTTCCCTAGCTATCGAGTGAAGCCAGAGGTTCCATGCTGCCTGGCAAAAATCTCAGGCCTGCGTAATTAAGTGTTGAGTTTATTCTGGTAGGAGTTGCCATCAGACAGTGGAACCTTTGGCTGAGCCTGGAAGAAGGTTTCGATAAATTAACATAACTTGGGAGGACACTGTTCTACCCGTTGCCATACTAGATGTCCGTTCTAGTAGCGGCAGTGGAAGAGCGCGTCAATAGAATCCAAAAAAGTGTTCAGGAGGCACGCAGCTGGTTACGGATCCAGACTTTCAGTAACCAATGACGGTGTGACGAGTTCGTGCTAGTGGCTGGCAGGCTATTGATCGGCATATTGTGGCCAGAAGACTTTGGTTATTTCGCAAGCCAGTACAGCATAAAAGCAACCATCCTCAGCCCACAGCTGAGGCATTGTTTAATCACCCTTCGAACATACGGAGTCCAGTTCAAGTCAGTCACCCAGCTACATCTCAGATGCGGTAAGTCCGCCCAGTTTTGCATGCAAATCTCTCGAAACCTCGTTTGAATCTGCGCTTATGGTTTGCTGGACAACGCGGTCATGAAGGCGTGTGATATGTCTTTGATAGTATCGGAATAATATTCAGTTGAAGCTTAAGCAGACTGGATTGTGAGGCGACAACCAAATTCCGCCTTTTATGACACCTTCGCGGACATTTCCAGATGAACCGCACCCAGGCGATCAATGCCCATGAAGTCTAGCAGGCGTCTTTCAGCAAGATTAACTAGGACGATGCCGGTCTTCACAAAATATACCACAGCAGCACTCGAATCCCCATAGTGTCGCAACCGGAAGCGAGCGAAGGCTGGTTGGGCAGGTAACCAAATGGTTGTGTTAGGGCCCTTAGTTCTGGATTCTGATTCGCAGTACACATCTAGTTCAGGCGAGTCCGGTGTGCAAGCAGGAGCAGGCTGTTGCTCCGCCCTACACAGAGAGTTAACAATAATAATGTTTATTCCCAACCGGTGGGTGGCATACCGTCAGGCGTGATCATAATGTTACAATCAGAATAAAAGCATGACTGAGGGGGTTGTGGGTACAGGGAATTGCGTGGAAAAGGGGCAGCGTCACAGGCAGTGGGCATTATCCAATGTAATAATAGTATTAGGTTTATTTCCCAAATTGTAGGGAACATGTCGATTGGGGCAGGATCGGGTCGTTACAACCTGAACGCAGCAGGCAACAACACAACGGGCATGTATGCAGGCATGCATGAAGGGTTGATTGAAGGCGGAAGAAAAAGACTGCGAAGGGGCATGAATGGGGACATCGACATGTCTTACCTTTGCCTACCTGCTCCTTTTTATGCAGCAAGTACTACGAGACAGCTTATGTTGAAATTCAACAGCCAATTGGCGAGACAGCATGAGTACTTATGGGAATCACGTTTATACCCGGGCTAGTATACATCCAGAACGCCAAACCTTGACCGGAGGAAACTTAGAGTCCCCACCTAAAGACTTCGGCTCGAAACCGTGACAATAAAGTAGTGGCTGGAGGGGGCCGATCATTTGACGGGCATGAAAATGACTTCTAAATTATACGGTGTCCTCGATGTTGCCACTTCACTGTTGAAATGCCCATATCCAATGCGTTCTTTGGACCTCTTTGCGTTTGCCGTTTGTTTAAGTAAGCGATTTTCCAAACTCATCAAACGCCCCGGGCTGGAAAACTGTGTTCGGTGAAATATAATATTTCAACTTGCCAGAAACTATAATCTGTTTATGATGGAAGAACGTTGCAGATGGCCCTGCGGCCGTAATCAGTAACTTCAAGTAATATCTGAATGCATGTACGTGGCATAAAGAGCATAATCCTCTTAGCATACGAATTGCACCCACAGGGTTTCATTAAAAGGTTAAAAGGCGTAAGCGTGATCACAAGCTGTTGATGACCTTTGGTCGTAGATCGAGTTTTGTGGCGAACCGCTTGGTATCGCCCTGTGTGCATTCAGACAATGTTTACTGGCAGCAAAGTTATCCACCACAAGTGGTGAAAAATAACATTCGTTTTTCAGTCAGCCCGGGGGATAGGCCAGATGGTAGCGGCAGTACTTGCAGGTCGTGGTAAAATCTGTGCGCTAGTAATACGGCGGACGAAAAACCTTCTGTGCGGCATTATCCAGACGAGCCTTGAGGTGGAACATGTGTCAGCTGTGAACGAAGGGTGTCCATGACCAAATTACACGGATGTCGTACGACATGTACATGCTTGCAGATACTTCGCGAACACGGAAATATGACGTGACATCGTAGCCGATCTTGATTCTCTCCGCCCACGTTTGTGCCGCTAATTTGTCTATGACGTAAGTTCCCACTTGGCACTGATAGCCTACTATCTTCCTGAACAAACCAAGCAACTCACGCTTAAGAGTGTCCTGCTCGCTTTCCATATGGCCAAGAATGGCCCGGCGACCTAGAACCATCACATCAAACGTCGGAACGGCGGTATCCGCTACCACACATCGAGGCATACGCGGCGGTTCTGCCCTTCCGCCGACTGTAACTGTATAGTCCATTACTTAGAAATTTGAAATTCTCCACGTTTCTTCTGTCCCTATTTGTAACCGTCACTCCACCTTTGTATTTAGTGCGTCTGTATGAACTGCCGTTTGTTTGTCCATACCAATTCATTCATTTGACCTTGAGGTCATCCAGCCATTTTGTGGCCAACCTTATGCACGCGTGACTGTTTCACGTGGGAGCCTGTTTGCTCACTTGGTTCGTACCCTTGTAGTCCAAGTGGTCTATTTGTTGTGGACGAGTATATACTGTCGAAGTTTGTACGTCTTGTGAATTGATGTCTTTCGTATAGAAACCCAGCTCCGACTTTGTTTTGCCTTACCGGAGGTTCTGGTATTACGCGTCATTCGAAGATACCGTTTGCCCGTTACAGTAACAAATGTAGCTGTCTAGACGCGCTAAACTTCGCCAGGACCAGAGGCATGTCCTCCACCACACTAAAACCAAACTGTCCGTCAAGTGCTCAAACGAGCGGGCCGACAATTCCGGCGGTACCGTAGATATCCTAAATGGTAAGGACCTTGCCGAAGCCAACAAATAAAATCTACCGCAATTCATGTGTATATGTTTCGGTAAGACCCTGCGGACCCTTCTTTGGTTAGCCGCCGGTTTATAGGAAGTCGGCCGTACAAAAACTTGATCACTCCATGTTTATGAACAGGATGGTAGGAGATGACCGGTAGGTGGTCTCTGTGCCTTCCTACACAAAGCCGGACTGCTCAAAAGGTGCGTCGTGCGCCATCCGTCATTAGCAAATGCGCTTAATTAATTAGCTTTTCCTGACTCCTTGATTCTCGCTTAGTTTCGAGGGTAACATACTGCATTTATAGTACGCTCGCTCATGAAGCAAAACGGCGCTGGTTTTTTAAATCGCTGCGCAAACAAACACAAGGTTATGCTTTGTTCACTCGTTTACCACCCTCCCAAATGCTGCGGACGACCGAACCTGGAATGCCACCCATTTTTCCACATGAATATCTGAATTGAAACACGCGACTTAGAGAGTTATGTTAGTGTAACCTTATAATTGAATGCTATCCAAAACCTACAAATAAAGACTAATTGAAACAAATTCAAATAACGTTAGGCGGATTATGCTGGCTCTCAATTTAAGCATACGTACAGAGAAATGCGATGCTTGAACGCAAAAGTTCTCCTTTCATTCATAACAATCTTCGAGAAAATCGCATATGCCGGATAAGCTTGGGCCGAGAAATCCTGTCGCATCACAATTTCTTAAAGAACGGGTGGTCGTTGGCGTTCCATACCTGACATGCAGGGCTGAGAGATCGTTGTCATTGAATATTTGAGCATTGATCAACCTGGCGTGAGACTCAGAGGGTGTTGCACGGACGCCCCAATTACCAATAAATGGGTCACTGAGGCACAAAATTTTACATCACTCTAAGTTCCAATCTGTTTCCGGCGGACTCAGAATTACGCAAACTGCTGGCCTTCTAGGTTCAAAAGGCCATCGAATTTGCTTGCTGTGTTGTGGAGCGGATAAGCCACCAGAGGAAAAGCAGGTATGTTCGTGGCCCCAAGTGATCTAACCCTGGTCTCAAACTCATTTTGACTACACGGGCCTGAGAGGCCTTCGACTGCCTTCGGCAATGTAGTCTGATTACCTACAGCAGCTACATCTCTCTTTTATGCAAAGGCCCCCCAAGACCGCCGCCATAGTCTTGAAATTCAGGTGGTTACCCGGAAGTGGTTGCGTCGCACAAACTCAGTCACCTCACACCATCGCGTGGTCTTGTCAGCGGCTTAGTGTAACCCGTATGCGTTCACCATCATTCCACCCGGAAGGAAAGTTTAAGTTTCGGTTCCAAATGGGTGAGTACAGAGGTACGTCTTAGTTGGCCAAGCCCAAGGCTTAAATCACGACCGGTAGCCCCACCCCAAGCGGCAGAAGAGGAATAAGTGGTAGGCATGATAGACAGTCAAATGGTTCTTCCACATGGGAATTCAAACTAAAGCTTTTGATCTATCACTTATTTGAATTTAGCAACCTTCTGTGCTCCGGCGACTCCAGGCGGTGGGGTGTTATAATTATCTGCCCTTCTCACCAGGAGTGAGGTGGTTTTCGTGGCTTTTGAAGAAAATTCCCACAGCCCGTACTCGTGGCCGGTTGAATGCCGTATTACTGAGAGCTAAATATTCATCTACCGTCGGCAGTTCCCAACCGCCCACTGTCTTGTGCACAAACTCAATCCATACCCGACGTTTGATAATCTGGCCTTCGCGGAGCGGGCTACCTTTTGATTCCTGCCCCTTTCTGAAATTTAGGAATCATCCAAATGGCCAGGAACTGAAACTTTTCCATTTCCAACATTCACTTCTGTTATCTGGAAATGGGCTGGCGCCCTGTACTCCACCGAAGGGCACAAGGACGTGCTCGTCAACTTTTCACTGGTACTTCGTACAACGAGAATAGATGTCGGTAAATCCAAAGTGATCGTCTACATTTGCTGATGGCCGATTATCCCTGGGCTCCGAGTTACCCCTTCTCTGCAGCCCGGGATACCAACCTTCTACCTAATACGCTATAGCTACAGCCCAGACAACCAGAAACTGCTGTCACGGCCTCGTCCTCTGGCACTCTTATTTGCTCCGACCTAGTCAGGATTTTTTGGATGTATTTTCCGAGTTTCCATTTGTCCGATTTTGTTCTCACCGCTTATTCTATTCTTTGGCCGTCCGCGAAAATCAGACAGTTCGGGTTTAGTCCAATGGATGTTTCATTCACTCAGAGCCCGCTGAACTGTATCGGCCCAATTACAGACCCTGCACTACACTACGAGTGCACTTAAAGCGTTAGGCAGCACACCCAGGAAAAAAATTGGTGAAAGATTCTGGAGATGAAAATCTCACGTTGTCGCAGGGTGACTGTTGAGACTAACTGACAAAGCTCACATAGATCGAGAGTTTTTGATAGAGAATTCACACTGTACGTGACGCCAATGTACGCTGACAAATTAATAAGCACCCCGGAGCGATTTCATCTATGTTTGGCACCGTCGGCTGTGTGCACCTCGCGAAACTCCAGGAAGATTGGCTGCGAGTTAAACACTATGCTGCTCAGGTACCCGTGGCTGACCAAACACCAACAAAATGACGATGAATTTGGCAAATATATAGGGCAGGCAACTTTTACAAGTTTCAGATCACAAAGTTCAGACTTGCCGCAAAGAATGTTTTGAAATAACTACGCGGTGAATACATGGAGCAAAATACCTACAACCATAAGCAAAGCACAGTGATGTCGGATATTAATTATTTTGGCTCTAACGGTGGCTGACCTGAGAGAATTAATCAATGTGACACCGAAGCTGATTTCCCCGATATACATTATCTGCAGTTTTTTCACCGCAAGCACATAGCGGTCGAAGTGGCTTAGGGATTTTTTAGAGTCTTATGCAACACCTGACATGCCCTTGAACTAAGATCCTGAAAAAAATCTGGTAATCAAAGAAGCCAGTGAGAGCCTGGTGGGGAACGGAGGTTTTATAGTGATCCACCGGACAATTAAAACGGCAAGAGTAGATGCTTCGGGATTGAAGACTGATGTGCAGTTTCTTTACTGGTTTACGGTACATGGTTTTGTGTTATCTTATGCGTAGATCCAACTGTTAACCTCACGCACTCAAAGGTCAAACTTTGGTGTTTACACGCGCTAAAACGATTCCGTACCTTGGTTCATCACATATATTTTACATTTTGTTCCGTATTAAACTACATGAGTCTGGTTTTAGTGCCAATCTGCTTTTTTCTTTTTGGTTGTCTGACAGAGCAAATTTGCCTTGCGGATACTGGATGTCTTTACTCTAGCTATGCA
The DNA here is from genome assembly GCA_004794785.1 of Opisthorchis felineus. Taxonomy (NCBI): domain Eukaryota; kingdom Metazoa; phylum Platyhelminthes; class Trematoda; order Opisthorchiida; family Opisthorchiidae; genus Opisthorchis; species Opisthorchis felineus. The sequence continues at coordinate 2,359,488 of SJOL01009403.1, read as the reverse complement.
TGCCTCATTGTTCCACCTGGACGGCAAAAATACCGCAACCTTCCGAGTTGCGCCTTCATTTGGCGCAAAAGCCTCCTCGACACGTATTAGTCTTATTCCTACACAGCACCTCAACTAAACTCGCAATTGAAAGCGTCCAACGCTCATTCACGAAAAAACTGTCCCTCGGTCCACGCCTCTCTCTTACCGATCCCGCTGTCAAATCCTAGGCCTTGAACCATTATGGCTCAGACGGTTTAAGATGAATCCAACTCTCCTACACCGTCTGCTGCACAAAAGCGCCTTTATAGCAGAGACTAGACTAAACGTAAACTCTCGTCCTCGCTACAGATTCCGCAACTCCTGCAACCTCTTAGTGTGTTCTCCAGCCCGTAAAAACCTACTCCACTACTTCTTTCTAGTGTACTATGCTCGCATCTGGAACAGCCTTCCCGGGCAGCTGCGAAACATCACGCGTCATCATATTTTTTCTCAGTCCGTGGACAAATTCCTTACCTGCGAAACTGCTGCCGCCTTACTTAATACCCAACTGCCCCCCGACCTCCTCTATGAATCGGGTCCAGTGCGCATTTGAGTTTAGCGACGATACAGTTAGTGGACACGTAAAAGACCCCGTTATCATATCTTTCTAACCTCTTGACTTGCTTCAAGCCACTGTAGGACTTAAACGCTTACTTGGTCTAAATATATTGTGTTACTGGCCTGGTTGCTTTTCTTTTTTTCCCAGCCAACTGACACCTCGTTCTAGTCAAGTCCCTACCCCGGATTACTCTATCAGTTCTGTCTAGTGACCGGTGCTCTTGGCCTAAATATAACTGACAAAAACCAAACCAAAGTCAGCTTTTTTTCTTCATTACCACACGCCAATATATATATATATATATCATATCCATTTGACGGTTTGCTCCACAGCACACTAAACACTCACACACGCAACATGGCGGCACGCTTCTGCTTGACATGGCAGCTCACACCAATGCTCAGTCGCCGTTTAGCCACAGTGCAAGCGCCCTGAATATCACCATTCCATTCCCATTGTCCAATTGTCAACTGTCATTTCACTTGGCTCCTCCGCGACTTGCCAGCCAGCGTCCGTTTGCCGTTTGCTTGTTCGAATTGACTGAGCTGTTTTTACTGGCCTTCTTCCCCCCCCCCCGACTAAAAAAACTGGTAGCTGGGGTGTTTTTTTAATGCACAAACCGCATTTATGACTGCTTGGATGGTTTTCCACCTTGCAGATCTGGTAGCATGCACGAGGGATGAAAACCTCAGGGGTTGGACGGGTACGCCCTTCAGGGAGGGTCGCCTTGTTACGTAGCACCATGGTACGTTCGTATACCCGCCACCCCTCCAGTAGCACGGGTGCATCGCCCATCGCCGCTGGTTCTGAGCATGGCCTTTGAATTCAGGAAACTGAAGTAAGAGCACTGCTGTTTTCTGTTTGATGCTGCTAGTGTTGGACTCGCCTCGGTTGAGTTATTTATCCGGCAAAGCCATGAACAACAGATGAGAAAAAAGGCCTTCCGTCTGAAAAAAAACAATATAACTGGGATAACCTGAAGATACTCTGCGATGCCCATGGCCTACATCGACGTGCATAGCTGTAGCTGCCTTCGTCAGAACCGAGGCCACACCGCACCAAAACCCATCCCATCAACCAAACAAAAAACACCTACCAGCTGCTCTAAGGAGTGGACACATACAATATAAATATACAGAGACTCCAAACCCTCCACTACCAGCGTGCGAGGCTAGCGTCGAAAGTCTTTTTTCGCCATGCACCACTTTTAGACTGAAGCTGATAGTGGTGCTTCGGGGACTAGTGACCACTCCCCTTGCGTTCATCTTCCATCCTAGATTGTCCCAGTATTGTCCAACTCACTATTAACCTCCATAAATTCTAGCCCACCTACTAAGAAGTTCCACCCACGCCAGTCCTAAAGTGTTTGGTTTCCCTTACCACGCCGCCTCTTTCCCTACTTACACCGTACTGTCTTATGTCTCAGGTAGTATAATAGCATATATTGGAAATCTTAGCTTGGCTTTGATGACTAGACTACTGAGCGCAGATCCATCCTTATCTCCTCTTGTGTGAACACTTGTTGTCAGCGCCTTAACCGCAGCAAACGTTCCATTTTTTCTTAAAGGACTATATCCTGTCTGATGACTCCTATAACTCTCTATGCCCCATTGATCTCATCCCATCTCAACTTCTTCCCAAGCTTCGACCTGCGGTAATACGTGCTATGGACGTCCTGTTTGGCCGTTATCCACTCCACCCAATCAGTGCTTTACACCCGAAGGGATCTCCGGCCGGACAAAAAAACCAACTACTACCCACGACAGTACATTGGTTTCGCTCGCCCTGTGGAATCCCTTGGCAAACCCACATCCCAAGGCTGACAGAACTGCACATCCCAGCCCAACTACCCCAATCACGACGTCCATCACGGGGCTGTCCAGAAACTGAAGTATATCAGTGCAGTGGCGGCACGCATTGCCATACCCAGTTTGATAGAATGCCCGCAACTGTTCACTTCCTACTTTGACTGTGCCATCTCGCCCACTCGTTCCCTTACCTACAACCACAGTAAAAATCTTCATCTGGTCCAAGCCGCCCCCGGGAGTCATTCCTTCCAATCTGCTGAACCTTCCATTGGATCTAAACATCTCGGTGTCTTTTACTTTGTACCCCTCACCAAGTCAGTCATTTTCCGTGCAGTTCGCGTTCCTTCTTGTGCGTTTTCGTGAACTCCTTCTCCCAAGGAACTTTTA
>SJOL01009403.1:2343192-2356008 GCA_004794785.1 Opisthorchis felineus | reverse complement strand
GTGTAAAGTATAGTTTTGATGGGGGGATAGTGCTAGCGCATAGGGCCAAACGAACACCGTGAATGAAATTGAACTTGTGGAAGGGGCAAATTGCGGCAGGGAGCTTCGTTGGTTAAATCCGAACGATAGGTTCAGCGTTTAGAATGAGTCGGTTGGGGCCATACGCCCAACAGCCCAAGGTTACGAAGCCCCAGTAACGGTTTTAGGCTTTAATTCAAATCAGCCGGTCAGATCATGGCACTTCTGCTGCCTCTCCTGATCCGTTAATCCGGTTCCACTTTTTCTGCAGATTGAAGTCTTTTTTAAATTATTTTCATCACGTACCGGGCAGGAAGCCTCTTGCTATGCCCTCCCTCGTATTGGTTTTGCCCGCCATTTTCAAATCTTAACGATAGTATCTTGTCTCATCTGATATGTTCCCCATTTCGGTTCCCTACCCATGCCACCTCAGGGGTGACCAAGTCAACTTCGGGTAATGCCCACTGTTTATGTCGCCATCCCTTTTCCACGAAATTCCCGGTACCTACAAACCCTACCAGTCAGGCACTTATTCTGACTGTATCTTTATGACCATGCCTGAAGGTATGCTACCCACTATCTGGGATAAACATTATTATTATTATAAGTGCATTCGATAACCCCAGCTGCCTTACCCACGACGCCCATGTACGGGGCCATCCATGAACTGAAGTACGACGTCGCGAAGGTGACTACCATACCCTGTCTGAATGCCTGCCCATGTTTCACTCTAGCAGTGCTATTTCTACATCAGGCGCGTCGCTTGCCCTCAAAGGACTTTCTCATTCCTGCTGAATCCGCGCATAACGTCCAATTTGCCGGCTATCCTGGTGCAGTTTCGGACAGTTAGGCTCATGAATTCTTCCCACAAAAGCCATCAAATTCTATGTAATTCCAAAACTTCGGCAATCCTAACACCCCCTGTCAATTACAGTACACACTCTTCAGAAACAGTCAGCTATCCTTTTTTAACCTAAATTTCTTCTCCCTCTTTCTTACTCACGACTTACTTGCCGTTCAGCATCATCATTTCTTTATTCTTCGACTTACATATTACTGCTCACATTTATCACACTCGGGATCAAACTTTTGAGCTTAATTTTGAACGTTCACAGAAGAGGCTGTTCTCGTCAGTCCTTAGTTCAGTTTTCCCTCAGTTAAAAGTTCCCGTGCTACTACCTCCGTGTCAATGCTATTTCATAAATACTTAAAGTAAGGTGTGTTACATTGTATTGTTCTGGGCTGCAGTTTACTAAATTTCGCTTTTTTCTGATGGTTTTAAGTCTGGTTATTGCATTTGTCCATCCGCAAAAACCCGCTTGAACACTTCAGACGTTTCAAGGTTTTGAAGTTACGGAGGGGTTGCATGTGCCTTGGTGTAGCGATCGTTATACAAGCGTAGCAGAATCGTTGCTAGAAAGGTCTAGCCCTATGTATGCGCTGATGATGCATCTTCTGGATGCTTCTAGCTTTCAGATATTCTTTTGGATAGATTGTAGGAGGCAAAATTTTGCCCGGACCCATGTGAACTGACAGTAACCGGCCATTAGCTTGACAGGCTTATGGCTTTAAAACAGCCCCTGTTGTTAACTGCCCGGGCTTGTCACCTTGGGCTTACACCGGGAGCACAGCATTCATGTAAATAAGAAGTTGGCTCAGAATAAACCGTCTGCGGCGGTTCTCGTTTTGTGCGTGTGTACATGGGTGTAGTCTCACTTGAAAGGCCGTTTTGGAACGGATTACGGCCCACCATATCGAGCCGGGGTACGCGATGTAGATTTCTAAGGGATGAATCGCGCCTCTTCTGTGGCACTGGGACTGTAGACCTCTGTCCACTCCGTAAGACCGGAGCTACATTTTCTGAGAGAGCTGAAGGTTAAGCAGGGCAGCGCTTATCCAGTATGCGTAGTGCACAGAGGGAAATTAAATTTAAAATAACGCGCCAGTATACCGAGCGTCGGGTATCAGATTGCCAAACTATTTCGGTTGAGACACGTGACACTGTAATTGAATCCAGTGGACCAAGCAATCGGGGACATTGTGTGTGGCCGTATAGGCTTCCTAAACATTTGTCTTTATGGCCCAGGAATTAAAAAAAACGAGCCGCATGTATCTGATGTTGAATGTTCAGCTTCTTGCCAAATCCATGCCGGGATTTGGCTTATTATTGCAGCAATGTTGGCGAAAGTGGCCTTTAGCGTACTGCTTTCCTACTAATATATTCATTACGCTGATGCCAGCCATATTATGGACGGCGCTTCCCAAATTTCACTTGATACCAAGCCACAAAGGGCAGTAAAGCTTGTACTTATACATTTTGGCCAACTTCTGGCAACTAAACATTTGATCATCACATACAAAAAATGGAACACACCTCATCGTACTCAAAAGAGTAGTATATATCGGTGGCGATAAGGGTGTAATGTCGGCCAATCTGTCGTATGAATCACCTCCCTCATACTTAATGGCCAACGTTTTGAAGGCAGGCTGCAAGGCACTAAGTTTTCCAACACTCACAAATTCTGCCTTACTTCTTTTTTAACACCTCGTGACCAAAAAGTGGATGAAACGATACCAGAACCTGGAGGGATACATGAAAAACGCTGCACATCCTAGCGATGATGGTTCACAGGGCTCGAATCGTTCAGAAAACAGCCATAGTCATGAACGTTTTACGAAGGCTTTTGTCGCCAAAGGCGATATAATAGCCAGAAAACCAACTAGATACAGCCTTATTTGTTCTCATAGCTGAAACCCGTCATTCGTTCGCCGCAGCTGGATAGTGGTTTATGGTTTATCTCTTTTGAAATTTAATTACGACTGTAAGATCCGGGCGGTTATGGATCTCACAGGACGATTGCGGCTATTAGATTATACGCAGTTCGTAGCCAGTAGGCAGTAGGAGCAGACAGACGTGGGCAGCAGATGATGTATTGAGGACTGACAGGAACTGGTTAATCAATAATGACGCAATCGGCAGGAGTGGAAAATAGTCACTGAAGCAGCAGGGATTTATATACAGGCAGTCTGTCAGTGTGAGTTGGCCGTATAGAGAGATAACGGCGCAGAAAATCAGTACGTTCGGGATGTAAGGGACTGTCTTTCGGTTGGCGGCGGGACGCGGTAGCTTGTGTCACGTGACAAGTCAGATTGCGCGGTTTCGCCCGTTTAAAACAAATCTCGCCAAAGGCTATCTGGCAGGTGCGGTACATGCGTAATACAAAAAAATGGACCCGTGTAGGTGTCAGGTTGGTGTAGTGGGTAATGCGTTCGCCTGGCGTTCTGGGGCTCTGGGTTCGACACCCGGTCGGTCCGCTTTTCCGTCGGAGTGGACGCTCGAAAATAGGTACAACTGAGGCGAACTTGCAAGTAATGACGGACAGGCAACGAAGTATCGACATCTGTTACTGAAGGATAAACAGACCTTAAGCGAAACAGGGGGAAAACGGGCAGCAAGGAAACAAACGGCATCATAATAAACGGGCGTGAGTCACGCTACTCATGAGTAGTCAGAACGCGGAGGAAATTACCGCTGTTCACCGTTGATTCACAGGGGGAATCAACAACGACATTCAAGCAGGTATTCCGACAGCAAATTTTATTGCACAAAAATGTACACTGTTCCTTTTGGGGCAACCACCCTGTCAAGTAGCGCTTCCAGGCGGTTCTTCCCCGACCATCACAGTTTACAAAAAGAGATGTGCAGTGATCTGGACAGAAACTTTGGCCCGATTCGGGACTTGTGACATTTGTAAGCTTGTTAGATTGCGCCTGTGGTAACAAGCAAATGCTAGCCTTTTATGTCAAGTGGCATCCTAAACCGTCCTGCAGATACCTTCGAAGAGCGGTTTGGATGCTAGGTATAAAATCCATCAACCGAGTTTGTGTGTATTCTCCTGAGATAAGCACATATCGACCAACGTCTTCTACATTGCTGTGCGAGGTTGAGCGCACCTTGAAACATTCTGTGGTACCAGCCTATGATGGTTAGGTTTAATTCGAATTTCTGGTCCAGTCGGTTACTGCCCTTTTGAGGACAGTCACACTTTTAAAATTATCTAGAAAACATGGGCGAAAAGAATACATGGCGTTGGAGACAAGGATAAGTGTAGAATGGCTCATGGGGCCGACAGTAGTAAAGGTATGCATCGGTTTCACTGCTATTCACGAGTGGATGCGCGGCCATCAGGAGGTTCACACGTGGAACTTTGGGGCCTTGGGCAAACAAATTCTAGTCAGTACCACAGTGTGAGGGGTGACCTCATGACTAGTGTTTAATTCTGGCTATGATAAAGATTCTGTCATGTCGCCACCCCTTTGTCCTTATTTGATGCGGGATTTGGTTTGTCTTGTGTTTTCTAATCTGCTTTGTTTGTTCAGAAGCTAAACAAGTTGGGGTTTATGATACACTAAGCATTCTTTCACTGTATACATCACACCATAGCCGCCGACTGAAATGTGCGCGAACTGTTCGACGTTTCGTGTTTTGCGCGAAACACAACTCAGCTTACCCGATTGTTGGACGCAAGCAATAGATGGAATATTTTCGTACAATTTTGATGGTATCTTGCGGAAGTGGATATTAACATGTGTACAAGCGTCGAATTTAAAATCGTCTTGAGTGTTTTTGGTATATGATCTCATCAATGGCCTTGGATTCCACTTTAGGAAGTGTAGCACAACAGCATTCGGCATCTGATCATTCGTTAGACTTTCACAGGGGCCAGTGCAACAGATGGTAACACTCATTAAAAACAACAAATGAGCTTGTAAGTTTGCTATGTAAGTTGTATGAAGCATGCCACACACTAGCTAGTGAGACTAAGATGGACTTATTAACAAACGGAGTAGACGCTCCAGCTGGGGTGGAGTTTTCGTTGTTCGTCAGGTCCCGGCTCATCCAGTGTTAAACGCCAAATTCAGGATTCCGATGCAGCCAACGTAGTACATAAAGATATCTGCATGAAATATAGTAAGCAGAATAGTGAAGAGGCATGAGCAACGCTGGCAAAGACTGCAGTTAAAGGAGGGTAGCTGGACCGTGAGTCAGGGGAAACGTGAGCTTGACATCCTGGATTTTGCCAAAAACAGCCGAAGAGCCAATATCACTGGCTTATCCAAGTGTTTTGGTAAAAAAATACGACAGACAGGCCTGGCATTGCAAGGACATCATAACATGCTACGAACACCATATCATCGGGGAGGATAGATTGGGCGAAGTAATGGCCGCGAAAAAGCCAAAAAAATAGCATTTGTGGAGTCCACTGCTTGATTGCGCAAGCTGTCCTATTATTAGCAGCAAAATCGTTGTTTCATTACTTTTGCCCTTCCGTTAACACCTGCGAGATAAGTTGTCCGACTTCACCCGGTTAGATACACAAAGATGCAGTAAAGTTAGGTAACCAGACAAAGTACACTTACCTGAATAACTTAAAATTCCCTTCCATCCCAAGGCACAAGCCGAATTTGCAAGGGTGTCGGTATTGTCGCTTATGTTGGTTCTTTTCTTTTATCACTATTTTGTACAACTGCATTCTCCGATTTTGTTGTTTCGGTTTTGTGCCTATGCCAACATTCTTGTCTTTGACCTGAACGTAAACCCTTCCTTGACCTTGTCATCGCACGTGTTGTTAAGCCGACACGTGGTTTCGCTATCTTGTAAACACGTGGCTTTGAGTCGGTGTGGACTTTGGGATCCGTTAAGAATTAGCAGTTCCTAAACCGGTATATAGAAGCCAGCGTAGTCCAACGATTTGAGGTTTGCAGAGTTTTATTATTTTATTATTGTGTTTATAGTACCGCATTTGTTGATAAACCTCCATTTGAGCGATTTGGCTTTTGGGGTTTTGCGCGTAACTAGACGTGGTCCAACAGATTGCTGGAAACAATCTAAAGCTTAAGCGTAGCATGATGAGCACCGTTTGGATTTAAAGTGCTACTTATTTTTCAATAAATTATAATTTTATCGGAAGCGCAGCATTCTTAATTGTGGGACACAACATAGTCAGGAGCAATCAGATCCACATAAAAATATGAAAATGCAGATATGATCTCTTTGACGCCCTTTTCTAATGTGAAAGGCTTTTCATCGACTTTCACTTGTCCATCTATAGCTCCTTGCAGTTGGATACCATGAGGGAGTGTTAGTTCAAATATCTGCCTTGCCCGTCCGTTGAATGTGCTGTGACTTTTAAAGCGATCAATAGGAGACTTGTGAACAATGATGCTTGCTAGGGTGCCAACTGGTAAGTGCTTAGAATTGAAAATTAAACATCCCAATGAGTGACAAAGTAAGTTTGCGCAAGACCGAGCAGTCTCAGCTTACATACATGCCTTGAAGAGATGGACAAAAGCATTGTTCAGGAAAACACATGGCCCAGGTATCAATGTTCTTTGATGCATAAAATGTTGATATCCTTCATGGCTGTGATGGTTATTAATCGCAATTTTCTGCCTGATGGTTTAGTTCCGCAAAACAACAGCCTGCACTCAATGGTTTGCCAGCCGTTTAAAGATACCTTCAAAGACAGTGTTGGTTTACTGAAAAATGGCTTATCAATTACTGACTGGCTAAATTGGGCCGACGTCCTATATTGTATTTTAAGTCAGGTCGGCGTAACCAGTCTCTAGGCTATGGATATTTCTTATGCTATTGCGTAACGCTGAAATATGAAGACCATTTTACCCATTATATTCGTTTGCGATCCACGCTTCATGAGTGCTGTTAGCGTTGCACATGGATAACAACAGAATAGAATAGTCAAACCTGCCAAACAATTTGCAAAACAGTGAAGCGAGAAGAAAAAAGCCATCAGTCCAAGATAGAAAAAAGTGGGAAACCCGATTTTTGTTTGACAGATTTGCGCGCTTACATGTTGTGCCATCAAAGCTGATGAAATTCCGCACAGAACAGCGTGCCGTGGTGAGGCATGCAGCATAAAAAGCTCGTCAAGGCCCTTGTGCTCAATCACTGATTTAGAAAACATTTCACTCGTTGTCAAAAAATATCTAATAACGTCATAACGACAGCTCCCCATTGTTTCGAGACACTAGCAAATCTGAAATCATGGTGTCCATCATTATCTCTAACGATGAAGTACGTGTTTTTTCATCTGTTTATCTATTAGGCTACCCAAATGCTGCGACGAAAAAATCACACTCAATGGTAATTGTGCGCAGTAATTTCTGGCATTTCACCACGTATTTGAGCTAGTCACTACAAATTCTTTTCCCATGTGAAAGCCAACAAGACCTTCTAAACGTACGTTAAAATTTGAGTGCGACGCAAAAGACGAAGAACATTAAACAAAGCTCTTCGATGCCGCTAAGAGACTCAATATCAGGGGCTCCGGTGACCTACCAAGTTATGTTGGCAAACAAGGGTATTTGGTCATGAAAATCACTCCTTTCATCCGTTCAATGCTTTTGAATATCAGGGGTCTAACATTTGATTTGTTGTCTTCGTTCTCAGGCCACTCCTTAGGTAATAAATCTGGTCAATGAAACCATTCTATCATGTTCTCCCCCAGATCACACGCAAGTGGTATAAAATCAAGTTGCGCATAAGTAATAGCGTAATTTACTGCATCGAAGCACTGTGATCTTAGAAGCTGACATCTGATTCCGACGCCTGCGCCGTCTTGCGATTATACGTCTTAGACAGATGCAACAGTAATTATTTGCTGCATGGTTTCGGCTACCAGGAAGCCTATAGATACGCTATTTCAACTGGATCTGACCCCCATTCAGTGGAGGGTGTTGTAGCAATGTAAATTTCAAATTCCACGAAGGACTTCGCTAAGCATTTTCAGTGGGACGAAGATCTTATGAAATTGTTACCAGATGAACAAAACAGTATAAAACGATCAGTACTGGTCTCCTGATATAATGCATGAGTTTTAATAAATCACCGCTTGCTTGTAGGTTTATGTGGTTTTTGCGTGCAACAGTACACCAGAACTTGTCGTCCAAGGTGCCCGATATGCGCAAACGATCAAGAATTCACCGATACAAGAAGTGATACACAGGACCGAGGCTTTTGCCCAAGTCTCTCGGGGCGGAATTGCCGTTCAGCGGCTTCCGCTCATCTGCAAAGCAAAGGCGGAAACAGGGCGTAGTACCCTTCTCTAAGCTGAACACAGAGCTTTCTTGAAGGACAGACGTGATTCAACATGCGCCCTTAATGCACCGTGAACAACTCTCGGCGGAATGTTATTCCATCCACCGTGCGCTCAACATTGGGAGAACTGCTGTCTGGTGAAACTGCTTACTGTGGTTTTGAAAATCTACCCACCCTATAAAGGCTATTGACCGTATCTTTTTAAACAAGGCGTAAGAAGTGTTAGGCCCCACAGAGGCGACGATTTTCTGGATAAAACTTTTGGGGTATTTCGAGATGCATTTTGATATCAATGTATTTTCGGCGGACAGCCATCTTCGTAAAATATTGCTAGGCTCACTCGACAGGGATGGCACCTTTTTCGTATCCCGAAGGGACGTTTTGGTTAGCGTATACAAGAAGCAGACTGACGTATACTCCTTAATGTGTCTGAAAGTCTATGCGATTAATACGGCGAGTTGTGCGGCAAATGCTTCAAAGATACCGATGACTTCTGAGCCACTCTTTCGTTATCCAGCGGGAGAAGCATGCCTAAAGACAGCCAGACACCTAGGTACCTTCTGGTACCTAGCGCCGTAACACCACTTTGCTCATTCTCAAAACGCACGACCAAAGCATTTGACGAGTTTCTTTAGATCGACGTGTGGATGCAATTTCGTCATTAGTAAAAAGGAGACAATCCAAAAACAACTGCTTTCAGCCGTCAAAATCCACATGAAGGACAGTTGCTATGAAACTCCGAAATATCAGGACATTCGAATAATTTACCCATGAAAATGATGGCACGTTTGAAGTGTCGGCAAACTGGATCAAAAGAAGGAATAAACCCAAGACCAAGAACCAAGGAACTGCAATGGAGTTGGCGCGGAATAGAAGGTAAATCAGACCCTCACTCGAAACTTTTCGCTCAAAGATAACCTCGATCTAGTACAGAATTTTTTGCCAAATTCGGATGTCTAGAATCAACTAGGACTGGAACATGTAAAAGTCGATTAGATGCATATAAGTAATCGAAAAATATGGTGTTTAGTGTGAGCCCACAATCTTTGGCTCATGCTAAACTGTCCACGGATATAAGCATGTTTGTCACCTAAGAACGGTCCGGGGGCCGAGGCCGTCAAGTTCTTGGTAGGTAGATTATTTAGAACGAACCGACTCGGAATGAGTCCCAACGCACCCTGCAGAATGCGATTAATAGGCCCGTAGCTACCGAGTGATCAGCGGCCACCAGATATGTGGATTGCCTTGGAAGGATACCTTCTAACGGTGACTGACGAGGCATCGGCAGAAACATTTTGTCTACCTGATTGTACTTTCCTTCAGGACCCTTGGATGAGCCTCGTTACGTCCCAACGAGTCAATGGAATTTGAATTGTATATGAATCGACGAAACCCCTCCGATGTAAAGACCAAGTTGTTTATAAGCTGTTTGTAGTACAGTCTTGCCAAGATAGAATTTGATGAGTGCGATGGTGCAGGATACGTGTGTACGTTGTGTTCTCCGCAGGCTTTAGATACAGCTGCACTCACTCGTCCATCCTCCGGCTCTGTTTCTCAAGGAGCATACAAGTGGTTTGTTTCTTAAGCGGCATCTAGTACTTGATTAGCACACCTTTTTTCGGGGTGCGCTTAGTTTTGTGTGATGTTTTTGTAGATACCTGACTTACAACTGTTCCAAAACGTAAAAAGTACCAGCTCCCGTTCTAATTTTCCTGTAATTATTTTTTTGAGGAATAGTGTATGCCTCATTTCTAGAAGACTCCGAATCCTTTTGGGTAGCCCTTATTCGTTTCTTTGGATGGAACTCTACAGTACTTCGTGAGTTTTTAGACATAGCTAGTTTACGTCATCTTTACTGTGGCTCACCACTTTTGCGTCCATAATCCAGCTGCTACTTCGTCGTGGCATCTTTTTGGTTGCGGTAATGCAGTCCGTGATCCGCGCTTTACCGCCGATGGTATCTACGGCTATCCTCTCACTCTACCGGCCTCATTTCGTCACACTTCCTCGGCTAATCCGAACTACCCCGTCATCTGCAGCTGATTCACCGAGAACGACAATGTACAGGGCTTTCTATGGTAGTGTGCGAAGTTATTATGATGGTATTGCGACCGCCACACCAAATGTGACAGCCTGTCAGTACTTCATAACATCTTGACGATTTCCCTAATAGGCGCGCCACCCGCCGACACAACAGCATCTCACTCAGTAGAGCATATGCCAAAGCTTTAGAATACTGGCTATCCTGGCGCAATCTCAGGGCGTTCTGTTCATAAACCCACCCATTCTTCCCATGATGAGCATTTGATTCTATGCACTATTGACAGCGCCCTCCCCGATATGTTCGATCAACGCGTGCTCATACCCCCAAAACTAGTAAGCTTGCCAGTTATTCACTCAAAATACGTTCCCGCGACAGAAGGCTCCTTTCTCCTCCAATTGGCCTAAGAGCCGTTTGCCATCCACTTTTCACCGTATGTTTGGGGAAAATCCTTGAAACGCTCAAGGGCATTCAATTTTTTTAAACGTTCATCATTGTTCAAAATTAACAAGTCGTATTTTTATCAGGCACTAGTGGGTCTAGTCTTGTCATCTCAAAGTTAAGTTTTTCCATCGCCCTAACTTCCTGGCGTACTACCACCGTGCCACTTGCACTCCACCGTCACCGACGTCGGCTGTGTTTGGGACGCGTCAGTTTTGCGCGACCCCATTTGTGATGGATCATACCTATCTTTACATACCTACCCTATCTCCTGCATCACTAAGCAAGCGGTGCTAGCGTCTGGTGCGCGTTTATTGTGGCTATTAAGATGATTACGTCCAAAGGCATGCCACACGCAAGTTGGGGGTAAATTTTAAAATGATGTTGAAATTGACGCTACAGAGGTTGTAATATTAAAGAGTATGTAGCAACGAAGATACGCTTTCATAAGAAGCAGGCACGTACAAGTTCTACCTGCATGTTGAAATTTCGAAGCTCCTGGCCTAGTAGTAGACGAAGGCAAAAGTCTTTACGCAGCAGTCACCTTGCCCCAAATGAGCCTCACTTATGACATGAGCAACGAAGAATCTTTCATTCATAATAAACAGATACAGTACGGGTTGTAGTTTATCTGCGCAAAGTCGGTTCTCTACGCCGACGTTTCGAGTGACAGGTATTCTGTTGAGAAACCTCAGTCAGCACCAGTGCAAAATGTTCACCAGTCACGACGTGCCGGAACCCCATCTTGGAGAAATGGGGAACATTAAAGTCACCTATCAGCAAAAGACTTTAGAGTCATAACTGGAAAAGAGTTGCTCACTTATTTTTGAGAGGAATAAATCCTCTTCCAGAGAACTGATGGGCAGCCGAGATAAGCGTCCTTCTAGCGGGTGAAGTTTGAACCTCAGCTAATCGAAAGTTGCTCGGTAGCGGTGTCAGAGGGGAAAATGGACATGAGCAAAGTTGTGCTCAGTTACTAGACAACATCACCCGCATTCTTGCGCTCCCAGTTGGTCTAGAAGTTGAGGCGACTGCTTTCGAAGATTCCAGTATCAGAGGTATCTGATGTGAGCCAAGTCCATTTAATAGCGATGATTGATGAGAGTTCAACGGAATGCAGCTGCCAAAAACTGGAATGCCCGTCTGGAAGGCTGAAGCAATTAGTGAACAAGTGTTGCAAAACTGAAATAGCTGCATCTGGAGTCCGGGAGCAGCGGGGGGTAGAAATAGCAAAGAGCTTATCAGAATTAGTGATTCCACGCCGGGTTTGATTCAAAAACTTGAAAACGCCCCTTGCAGCGCGCTTGTCTGCTACATGCCTCATTGATTCCAACGGCTCTTGTTTCTTCCTGGAATGCTTTTGTTCCACCGAAATCCGGTCTGCATCGTAGCCCTGCCTTCAATTTCCTACACTCCCTCATACGATACGGATACAACCCGAAGTTCATCCTACCACTGTTCACGACCTAGTCTTCTTCCTGGGCGCAAGACTGAATCAATAGTTACTCCTAATTCCGTAGGAGGTTGCTCCAATCCCAGCCAGTTTAACCCGATTTTTGCGCGCTTGAAAATGTCCGTGTAGGCACACCTACTCATTTTATAACTGCATGTATAACTATAGTCTCCGTTTCTTGTAACTCGGTAGATTTCAACGGTTTCGCTTCAGACTGTCCGCAGGAATATGAACAGGCACGGTATCAGCCAAACCGTGCCTACAAATCCTCTCCTCCTCAGCCTTTTATACTTTCAGTGAACATGATGAGCATAAGCATGCAACGTCTCACTGGACCCACCGAAGCGGTGCCGGGAGAGCAAGCCCAGACAAACATAATGCCTTGAGTACCAAGAAGGGTGTATGGGAGAACTAGTTTGCACTCCCGTAATGGTTAGAATCAGTATGGCATCATTTTACAAAAGACGGCTCCACCAAAATCCACAATAACCCCTCGGAATTTCTGTTCCAATGACTATTACTCAAGCTAAGCAACTCTCCTCCAGCTACTACTTCACTCATCTCTTGCTGGTAGGTGATTTCAACGCTCCAAATGCCTCCTGGATGGGGCTCAAGCGCGTCGGACCAAGTGGACCTTTTTCAGCGGCCTTGACCAAAGTCGTTCAACAGAGCGCTTGGACTCAACATGTCGTTGCGCCCACCAGATACCGCGCAGGCCAACAACCATCCCTCTTGGATTTGGTC
>SJOL01009403.1:2329287-2341118 GCA_004794785.1 Opisthorchis felineus | reverse complement strand
TCCACGCTCCTTCTAGAACCCATTTCAAAGCACTACTAGACACTTTTCTATGCGAGTCCTCGTGCTGGCAAACATACTGCCCCGCGCTGAGAACTTAAAGAGCAGTGCTACACCCTTTTTTCGCTTGTGCCTTTCAGGTGAACGACAACCGCAGAACGACAAGAACACAACCGACCCGGGAAACTTTGGCAAAAGCCTCGATCCTGTGTATCAATCCGTGAATCCGTGAAAGCTGAACCTATATTCGAACTAATCACTAAACCTTTTTTCTTGAGGTCAATTGACGTTTCAGTTTTGAATGGTGTAGCTGTTGCCGATGATCACTCGCTGGTTCTGGATAGTTTTTGGTGTATTTTTGGGTAATTAGAGTGACCGTAAATCAATTCTGGTAAAGGAAATATTTTTAGATCATCAAGTGAGGAATACTCATGTGAAAATACCATTTGCAATCCTCGGGCGGGTGATCTGCTTATTGGACGCGAGAGCTCTTTGTGGGCTTCTTCTACATGTGGATTGAATGAAGTGGAAGCATACTGTGTCGTTACAACAAGTGGAAGGAGTTTTTGCAAGGAATGTACATCTAGTCAGCCGTATAATGCCCTAACAAACCCAGAAAGTCATCGAATTGATAATGTGGTTTCTCGGGTGCCGAGCAATCCTGGGCGATGGTAAGTTTGAACCACTAATTATTCCTTTTTGATTTCGATCTGAAACTGGTTCATTCACTCTTTACCGAGGACTAGTGTAGTTTCCTGAGAGAGATTATTTGAACTGTAGATAATGGAAATGACGCACGCAGTGCTCCATGATTTGAGGGTGGGTATAGGAATGTGCGTGGTGACCCTAGTGAAAGCAAGCGTAGTTTGCTCATGCTAGCCTTTTGGCGAAAAAGCAGAGACCCAATAACGCTCAACCCCATTGTTTCATCTTGAATAATGTAAGCTGTCGCAGAGCTCGCGTGATTAGTAGCACACCTTCAGTCGTCGTTCTCTGAGTCGGAAGTGAGAATCAGGTGCAGAGCTGACGAGATCAGTTACCTCAACCAAAAGGTTTAACACGAACAGCAAACTGTGTTCCTCTGTGTATAATAAGCGCAAAACGGGATTTGAACTTATGTGAGAAAGGTGCATGAAATTTGTGCATTCAGCTGCAAAAAACTATTATAGATAGAAAAGCTTTTGAATATTCGAAGTAACGTTTAGAATTGCGTTTATTTTCCGGCAAGTATGAAATAGGATATCGTATGTACGGCCTGGAGCAGCATCTAATAAAATAGTTGAGTAAACCGCTGTATGGTCATGTTAGAAATAAAACAAAGAATGATGAAGGGAATGCGGTTATAATAGGTCATATGCGTGGCAAAACAAAGGATCCCAACCAGAAGAAAGGCGATACTACAGGGTATCTGGCAAACATTGAGGACGAACGCGACGCTTTGGACGCGCTGATGTAAGATAAGTTAACGGAGGCAGGATCCAAGTTAGCATAAGGCGAGTACATTTTCAAGGCCTTCGTGGCGTTGAAGTATATTTCCGATTTCTTTACGGTGTCCACAAAGCGACGTTCAGAGGGCAGCCTGCGTGCAACTCCCAATTGTGGAGAACCTATATAGTTCTTGTTGTCTTCTTCTTGTGTCAAACTAGCCCTTACACTCATTACTTAAAATCAACAGTCTGCAGAAATTAGCATGGGCAGGGTAGTTTTGACACCGCAATATTTTCAAGCGCATGTACGCCTGAGTACTGTTCGTCCTCAGTTACTGATATTTACATAGGTTGGCGTTTCTGTCAGCCACAAGGTTTATTTTGCATACGGGGCACCTATAGATACGGAAGTGCTTGATGTTTGAGCCCAAACGGTCTGCATTCCTAAATGCCTGCATGTAGACCAAGGGTTGTATGGTGCGCTGTGTTCTGACACAAAGGGAGTCTTAATACCACCTCAGAAATGACGCCCACAAATTTGGAAATGCATCTAATTTGGCTTGAAATACGTAGTAACTAAATCTCATTGTGTGCTCATTGTAAAGGCTGAAGAAAAACAGTGAGCAAAGAGTGCTAGGCAATGGAGGTATTGTGCGTATTTGTTTTTTGGTTATGTGAAAGGCTTTTGGGAAGTGCGCTATTCGACTACATGCCAGGACGTACGTACTTTTTATTGCTCTAGTGCAGAAGCACAAAAACTATCATCGTTATTGGCATGGGTAAGAAGCAATCATTGTGTAATTTTCCTCAATTCGGGTTCATCAAATCTAAGTTTGGGCATAAATGTCTCATATTCTCACTGGTCTAGACAAATGGTTTGAACCAAACAGAAAAAGGTCTTATCAGCTTTGGCTCAGCAAATATTGGATGATTTAATCAAAACTGGAGTAAGTACGGGTTTTTGGCGGTAAACTCCTAGACGGATAAAATATGTGTGACTATGATATAGCTTAGGACAGGTCACCCGGCTTCCAGTAGGCGGATGTCAATGATCTTTTTATTCCTGTTAGGCGGGGCACGTGTACGTTTGTGGAGAATGTCAATTTTTTCAAATAACACAGTCCATGACTGACTGATTTCCTTCATCCAGTCCACAATGGCTCCGAGGTGTATGAATCCACTGCTGTTTTAAGATTTTCTCATAGAAGAACAGTCTTCATACAAATAACCAGTCATATTCTTGGTTTTGGTTCTTACTTTCCTTTGTGTACCTGCTCGCTGTTCGGCTTAGCATTCGCCGTAGTACTCGTTTTAAACGAAATCAAAAATAACAGATGATAATTGCGCTGCGATGCACAAACCTATCAAACTCAGGCAGACAGAATGTGGTTTGGGTCATGAATGGCCACCACTTGACCGCTTTTCTCAATATTAGGGAAAAGCATGCATTGATGACAAAATCTCTTGTTCTTGTCCAGCTTGTGGACACTTGCGGTAACACTGGTAGCTGATGGTTGTCTACGGATGTAAAACTTGATATAGTCCTACGTGAACACCAGCTTGAGTCAGCGTAAGTCAGTCTGAATCATGATTTCTGTTTGCTTGGAGACGCGCCTACGCCATATATTGGCAGAATACAAAAACCTGTAGCGGCGTGTTAACAACCTGAGCTCATTTTCTTCAAAGATACGGCTGGATATTATTGGCTGGAGGTGTTAGGTTTTCTCTGATGTAAAACTTTGTCTAACTTGTTGGGTCTATTTTGTCCGAAATTCCAATTGGGTGCTTGACGATTAGCTTATATAAAATTCAGTGGCGTCGGGAAAAAGCTGTCTTTTAGTTGAAGGGGGCTCTTCCTGGGTCGTTAACCAAGAAACCATACGTAATTCGATGTGCGCAGCACGTAAATTGATCCGATATTTTCAATCAGTTGAAAAACGCTTGGAACCGATTGAGTAGTCATCGTTTTCGGAAACGTTTGGTAACAATCGGTAGATTTATTGTTAGCAACTTTTCGCTTTTGACACAGAAGCTTCGTCAGGTCAAGTGACTAGGTTACGAGGTTGGTCGGGATTTAAGGAGGAAGGAGAAGTCGCTATTGTGTCAAAAGCGAAACGTTGCCCAGCAATGAACCTACCGATTGTTACCAAACTTTTCCGAAAATGATCCGATACTTGTTTGCTTAGAAGTCCATAAATTGCAAAACTTCACCTTGCATTGCTTCCAAACTTATTTATCTCAACTCTTTTTGTGCTCTGTACAATCCAACTTGGTTTGAAGAACTCTAGGGGCACACCAAAATCTTGCTTGTAATGGTTATTTGTTCTTCAACTCTCTAGTAACAAGCAATGAATCATTATATTCTGTCCCATCCAGTTAGAGTTGACGAGCAGACAAAGATAGTACAATGTTTTTTCTAGCAGCAAAGCTCCCCGGCACCAACAGCCTTCTTTGCCGTGGGGGTATGGTGCAAATGTGGGTGATTTTTTGGACAAACCAACCAGTTCGCTCTTCTGAAATATTTTTTGCTAGCTGGTCACTTATTTGGATATTATTTTAAAAGTGCGTGATAATTGGCCGGTGATTAAAATCTGAGTGTTTGCTCTATGATAGTGAGTTTATGGACTGAATATTGAAGAAAAACAATGTATACAGGTAGCTTATTACTATTTCATGACTTGACCGATCCTATGGAGGATTTTGGCAAACCATTATGTGATGCTGGATAATGAACTAACTCTCTTCTAACTAGCACGTTGAAAGTCCACAACGGTGGCTCCCTCGGTATCTGGATGAGTGTAAATGCAATCCGTAGAAACGCTTTGACA
This sequence comes from Opisthorchis felineus, assembly GCA_004794785.1. NCBI lineage: Eukaryota > Metazoa > Platyhelminthes > Trematoda > Opisthorchiida > Opisthorchiidae > Opisthorchis > Opisthorchis felineus. Next base: position 2,336,866 of record SJOL01009403.1, on the reverse strand, counting down.
CCTCTTTGTACAGCTTACCCAAATTCGGTATACTACAACAGCAGATTTATTTCTCCTTCTATATGTAACATTATTCATAGTCAATACAGGCTCTTTCTTGCTCTGAGCAAAAACGGCGCAGTATCAACGAAGTAAAAAACATGTTTTGCCTCTGTGTAACTGCATATGCTTTCAAAAGTTTTGTCTTCAGAGTACGTGCAACGTCAAAATGTCGTGAAACTTACTGCGTTGTGCGCTGTTTTTCCATAGGTTTTAACTCAAAGGATTTTGGCATTTTTGTGTGCGTTACATCCAGTTTTCGATCTCTGAAGATCTCACTTAAAGCTAGTCTCCATTTTTTCAGCTTTAAACCTTTGACGGGATAGTAGTTATCCTCGATAGTCTGAAGGTCCTCACGTAAATTTTTTATTCAAATAAATACCAGACTTACTCACTTTAGTGGGTTTTACTCCTAAATTAAAAACGTTTCTGATATCTTCTCATATTTGTGTTCAAGAACCATGAAAGTTCGGAAACCGTCAACTCCCAGACGATGCCTGGTCAATTTTCATCTAAATTAGTTTTCCAGCTTGGATGGGATAAGTTGACTTAACTTAGGGCCAGAATCCTAAAAAATGTCCACATATTTGGACGAGCCCGTTTTCGACCTCTATTGCGTGTAAGATTCGACCAAGAAATTGGTCGCACAAAGTTTTCTCAAGGTGAATTATGGAGTACTGCAGGGTTTGATGGACCAAAGTTAGGAAGAAGGACAAATCGACAGGTGACAAACGTGTGTTTACATTGCCAAGTACATGCGATGGATTGTCAAGCCAATAGGGTTTGTCATCGCCAAAGTCTATTGATAACCGTCACCGTTGCGCCATTCGACAAACTGTCCAGGTAACCTCCGTCTAATGTGCTGGGTATATGCATCGTGGTTTGAGTGGTCTATACGTACCGTTATGGTTTACGGCCACTCATATGGCTATGTGTTTTCACTAGAATACATCTGCCTGACAGTCAGTGCTTTTGACCAAACCATCTGTAGTTGGTTCTGATTTTTGGGTGAACTTCAAAACGGAGCCTCTTTCCCCATATGAGACTCTCCTAAATCATATGGCTGGGTTGTGTCCCGTTACAATAGAGGCTACTGGACGAAACCTGATCAGTTTTGTAGTGCGTCCACAGCATTTTAAAAACAATAGTGGGCTGTGAACCCTGTACATAAAGTTGTAACTATATTTTGGTCGCAAAATCAGCCATATGAATGCCTACGCGAATTGTGGAAGAGGTAAAAAAAAGTGCATATCGTGTTTCCAAGGTGCTGCACAATGGATGCATTGTTCACTTAAGCCGGCCTGTATTTGTCAAAGTTTCCAAACAGCATAGATATATTCTTTATTAGGATCTTGAACTTCTTCTGTGTAACCATCAGCCCGAAACCCATAGTTTAGTGAAGGTTTGCAAAGCGAACTAGTACATCATTTGCTTTGTTAATCCTCAAGACGACACAATAATTGGAAAGGCATATTTAATCTTCTTGGGAGTAAATGCTTTTCAGATGGAGAACTTCATCGTACTGTATCTAAGAGTGTGATGCCTTTTCGGAGAGGCCTCGGTTAGGTATTATTTCCCCATAGTACTTTGCAGTACTATATTATATAGTGTTTTCTTTTACTTGTTCCGACTAGTGCTGAAGTGGTACGTGCAAAATGAAAAGAAAATGTCATGAGTGGACAGCTAAGATGTAGACGAGCTAATAATTCCGAGAACCACGGCAACAAATGATATCGTGTGCCCTCCAAGTCTAGTTGCGGGGTCTGTGTTTTTCTGGGACCTAATGATTTTAGTTTAGGGGTTAGCATCAGGGGATGAAACGAGCGCTTGTCCTAGCCAAAATGGATGAATGAATGACTGCAGAGTCTCCCCAAAGCTACGCGTTGTCCTGCGCCTGGATCAGTATCAAAATGGTACTTGTCAGTATTGGTTTTTATTTTCTAAAGAATCGAAATCTAACGGATGGTTTGTTAGGTCAAGGAAATAGCCTCGAATACCTGGAAGATTGTGCTTGAAATCCGATACGGCCTTTATGCATCGCATTCAGTTTAAAACACAAAACACATTTGGGCCTTTCATTAACACCAATGGAATTCGTAATTGAGTGTAGTCCACTAAATGTGTACAACTGCGCGTTTAAAAAGAACGTGAGTTTGGTGTAAACTCTCGAGCTACACCCACCTAGCCGAGCTACGGGACAAGCGAGCCCGGTCTTTGGGTGTCCAGGAGTGTTCAGCAACCTTGTATGTCAAGAAAATACGCTAGTACGCTTCCGTCTTGGAATTAATGGAATTCACACTCATTCACTTGCAGTTAGTCAAGTGAAGTCAAGTCAGTTTGCAGATGATATTAGAACGAACAATTTTAACCGTTTTTTGTCCTCCAAGAACGATTTTTTCAGTAAAAACACCCATTTCGAGAGATTGTACCCTCAAAGCCTGGATTTAATTCAGGTACGCAGCTTCCGTAACCACACGTTTGTGCCAAAATTTTCACTCCCGCGGAACGTCCGCAACAAGTCATTGCCAGTATAAATTCTAAGCAACCTTACTCCGCCAGCCCGTTTCAGCTTAGCCTACTTTCAACGATATGCTCCGTACTTCCGAAGGGTCCGGAATACCAAGTAAAGACACTTTCTAGTCAATTCTTATTAACTATCAACTTACTGTGTCTTATGGTTCATTTGTAGTTAATCTGTAAATCCATATCTTCTAAAGGTTGCCTTGAGCCGGACTGACTGACAAAATGTACTGGCAACGTGTAACAGAGCTAGGACATTTCAGACTTGCTACCTGACGTTACCACGACAAACACCTGCAATGGTTTCGATTTTATGTAAAAGGAACATCTCTAGCTTTTTTGAACGTGCAGTTAATTAAGAATGTCCTTCAGTCTTCGGTTTATTAGTTTTTCGTGAATTATCATTTCATGCTCGATGGAATGACAGTATGGTATGGTGGTGTAGAACTTCAGTGATGGTCATCCTATGGACAAACAAAATTACGCCTCATGTGTCACAATCACCAAGAGATCACAAATGCGGGAAATTGATCCAGTCGCTCTACAGGTGAATTCGGGCCAAATTTAATGCAGCTTGAGCAAATAGGATACCTGATTGTACAGGTCAGCGGTTGCGTTTCGCTGGGCAGCTCATAAAATTCATTCAATGTGTCTAAAGTGTTAGAAACTGCCCCAGAGGGTCGGTCTTCTGCAATGTGACCTTTTGTGGGACTATTATTGAACCGCGCATCAAGGGATCATCTGAATGTATTCTATTCTCCAATTGTGGTCTCCCCATGGAGAAGGAACTCTGTACAAACTTTTTGAATCAATTTGTGATATTCACGTTGTCCTATGTGGTATACTGATCCGTGGTTGCGGTTACTTTTGGCAGGTGGCAGTCAGAAAACGCAGTGCACAATGTCTCCATCGTGCTCAACTTAGACACCCAGTTTCAGTTCATTTCGACAATTCTCCGCTTCAAAACCTACAGACCTGCCGCTATGTATCTAGAAAGGTCCTACGACTTTGGCCGCACTTGGAAAAAGTACGCTTATTTTTCCAACAACTGCAAACGAGACTTTCCGGCGGTACCCGAGGGAAGCAGACGTAGCCTGACGGATGTGACCTGTACGGGAGTTTACAGCCAGCTGACTCCGTCGGAAGGTGGAGTTGTAAGTGCATTAACCCTCACTTCCAATTTTGCATAACTTGAACTGTTCACATAATTGAGAAAGCTGATTTCGTAACGATTCGTTTCCGTACCACTCCATTGTCTACTATTATTTCGTAAACAGCCACAAAGGTAATTTTTTGACAGGAATCAAACCAAACACAAATAACAGAAGCCGAGGTCTGTCAGGTTTGAATACCGAAATGGCTACTATTCCTACCGGAAACCTGTTTTTGGACTGTTTTGGTACCTTCACTCCAACAGAAATCACTGGAGTCGCGTGAATGCAAATCTTAGTTTTTCTCAGAGTTCACTGCGGCCGATAACGGCTTGAAGCGTACCATGCTACAGTATATCAGTATTCTGGGAGGTTTAGTTACCGGTGAAGTGGGTTTACTTTTAGAATCCAGATGGCAAGCACCAATTTTTCTCAGTCTTTCTAGCTTAGATAGTTTGGTCTACTCTACTGAAAACCTAGCAACAAGTTCCTTATAAACATAGTGGATAATAATAATTAATATACAGAGATTCTTTCCAAGGTATATACCCTTGCGAGCGCAAGAAAACCTCTCCAAGCAATCATCACTCACCGTGTCGTTTTCTAAAACAAGACCAACTCTAGAAGAAGAACAGTACCTATTTCTGCGTAGAGTAGTACTGGCCAATACATTTGGCGGATGAATAATGGAATATCATCTTCAGACTACGGTCCCCAAGTTTTGAACTATGAACTCGACGTTTGAAAGGGAAGTTCTTCACCGTAAACTGGCACACTAAGTTTGATGTTGAAATCGCAACAAAGGCTTATTTAAACCTTTGGGATGGCGCTCACAGCTTCCTTGAGACAGGAGAAAACCCTAACGCAAATTTTCAAACATGGGTCTTAGATCCAGATTGTTTCAAATAAAAACCTGCTGTAACAACATACACTTAGTTGGACATTGATGCATAGTGCCTATAGTGATCGCAGACAGGGTAAACGTAGGCTTATGTACTAAGGCCTACACTGGGCACACCATCTTTCTGGTCAAATCAACGCAATGAACAAATGCAAACAACCGCGGTGTGCTTGAAAGCAAAACAATGCTTACCATAAAACCGGTAATTTGATAACTGCAGTGAACGGGCTAGGAGCGTCTCGGTTTGCGTACACCTACTTAAAATCTATAAGCCAGATTTCCACTGCAATGAGCGACTGCTCTTGTGGATGGTCTTGCCTAATAATTGTGGACTCGTGATTTCCATGCTAAACTATTTAATTACTCCTGGGTGACAGTTGGCGAATTCCGACTTTATCCGTGACAGGGACTTTTGAGCACAGCGCTTCTTTGCCCACATTCGATGATCGTTCTGAAATAGTACTTAAGAACACGTTTCGAGCTTCACTACCTACTAAAAAATCATTGAATGTTAACTGCAGTCAGCCGATTCCCAGTTGTAAAGTTAATTTCCAGACCGTTCGGATTGAATGTGCAGATAATGACATTTGCTTTCTTGAAATCACGCAATACCTTCGGGGTGAGGACTTGAGTGCGACCCACAAACAACATACCACGGAGAGGGGACAGCAAGCTGCTTTTTTACTTTAATATGGAACCATGCAACAGTAAAAAGATCGCTGTTGTACTTCTCAGTCACAAATGGTTCTTATCACCTACTATAGTTGGTTTTGCTTGACGCAGACAAATGGTGAAATGAGTTCGCTTTTCTTTACCTGACTAATGAAGTGTAAGAAGTCCAGAATTTGTCTGAAAAACTATATATGTATGTGAGGCTTCCCATGAATTTCTATTACTGAACTCCAGAAACCATGTTTCTCCGCAAAAACTCGATTTTGCGTGATTTTCTCTGCCAACTTTGATCCCCCGCAAAAATCCTCGTAATTTCATGATGCACCTGAAACACTGGTGTTGAAATACGATGAAAGCTGTCCGAACCGTGTGAGAATGACGGATAAAATTACCATTTTGCTTAACGAAATACACTGCTAATTTGTCTGCGAGTACTGGTGATATAATCACATCGCCGCCACTTCTCAAAACCCTGCTTTTGCCTATGTTTCTTCTGCTGCCCTTTACAGCATTTTGTTACTCATTCGGAGTGACGAGACCGTTAAACCTCTCTATAACACAAAACTCAGCAACACATTCAAGCAACATTTAACCGAAGTCTATTCGTATAGTATAAACAATAAATAGATTTCATTCACTCAGAGTGTTCAGACCTAACATCATGACTCAATAGCAATGGTTGATCCAGCTCATGTGGAAACTAATTCACTTGACAGCTAGCACCCATCGAGAAGGAAATCAGCATTCGGACCAGTTCTATCGGGTTCCATCAAACCAGCCCAGATAAACAAGTGTACTGAAAACGGGATTGTCCAGTCTCACCGTGCTAAGTCTAGCACAATCTGTGTTTTATTATGTGGGTGGCTATTGGTAATGGTCCTTGTAAAAGAAAACGGTTTAACTATTTGCTGAGTAAACAGGATCAGCAGCATCACGGTGTACATTTTCAGGATGCCTCAACCCTCAAAATAACTTTAGACGCATAACAACTTCATTGTAAGTTAGTAAGTAAGTAAGTAACTTCGGAAAATGAGCTCACGAAATAGGAATTTTGAGAATATGTCATCAGTCTGGATGAAGTGAATCAATCAGAAGCGAGTTTTTTTCGCACAGTTGGCTTTGGCAAATCATGCCAGACACTTAGAACACACGAGCGAATGTCAATGATTTACGGAAGAATGAAACAAATAAATCTGGCCGCATTTTTAAACTGCATGATGGTAAAATATGGCGTTACGTGGTCAGAGATTTCCTTTGAAACTAGGACATTTTATTTTCAGTTAGAACTATTCACGACAAAACCCAAGCCATCCTTAGCACTCTGTGAACTGTGTAGTGACCTCATTTTTATCGGAATTTCAAACTCAGCGTTACAGTCCAATCAGCGCCAAACAGCAGCGAACTAGCGAACGTTTTCCACTAAGCAGCGGATTTTGCAGTATGATTTGGGATTGGTTGTCGTACAGTTTACAAGCTTTAGACTCGTTCATCGCTTGGGGAAAACGCAAAGGAACGTGATCTACCTCTCTCATACTTCAGGTGGCGTACATGGCAGCACCTAGTGAAATGCACGAATCTTGGCCTCAGTACAGTAAAGAACGAATGAACCTGACTGCTATCACCAACTTGCGTGCCGTTTTTACTAGGTTAAACACTCTTGGTAAGTCGCTTTTCTAGCTAAACCGCATTTTGATGGAAGAAAACTTCCCATTTTTAAACCTAGAATGGCCGCTTTAATCAATGGGTGCATGCTAAACTAACTTTTATTTTGCTAATTTAGGGTGAATAATGTTCCCTGGGCGATTCGACTTCTTAACTGAAATGAAGTACAGTGGGTGGGAGAATGCTCTGTACGCCTGAGTGATATCCGAATTCCTTTTCAAAACGAAAGTATTGCACGACAGAACTCCTGACCGAATGCATGTTATGAACTCCTTATATATGACCAATATTTATTCTGTGCATATGATAATCTTATTCTATCTCTGGGCTCATCCGGTCACGAGAATTGGATAAGGAGAACATGCATATTCGTCCCAGTTTCTAATGGTGATGCGCACTTATGACGTCCATAATACCTCGTGTTCCATCACAAACCGAAACCCCATAGAATTGCACTTGGATGCCATTGTCGAGTAACACAAAATCTGTCACATACTTGCTCTAGTGCCGTGAGATCCGTCCGCCCATTAACGTAACTGAGATCTTAACAAACCACGACGGAACATACATTAAACAGTCATTTTGGTGTGCTTGGATGTAGGACTTGTATTTGTTTGTACTTGTATTTGTTTGT
>SJOL01009403.1:2301326-2328822 GCA_004794785.1 Opisthorchis felineus | reverse complement strand
TTTTATTCAAGCACATTCCGACGAGGAGGCCCACGCTTGTTGTGGTCTGACATTGGAAACAGGATTTGATAGGTAGAATTTAGAATAAAATTCTTTTGGTGAACTGCTCATTCGGATGATTCAACAAAAACAGTTGTTTCACGGCGGATTGGTCAGCTTTATGCATAATAAGCAACTCTGATGAAAATGACATGCTTACAAATTCAGGGTGTGTGCTGTCGTGAATGCACTTACTGAAAATAACGAAAGTAAAGAAGTTTATCCAAACCGATGATCCCTCTTTCCTCAAAGGGTCCACTGGGCTGCGTCAATATTGTTTGTGAAAGAAAAGCCTAGTTTTGATTGTCCTAAATGCATAGTTCCTATCCACTTTCGTTGCACGGTTAAACTAGTTAAACCTCATTCTTCATCTGAGAGACAAACCTCTCCTGCATTCTCTGCAGTGTGTATTTCGTAGGGTTTGATTCAAATCCTACCGGCAGACAGCTTTCCGCGTTCTGGCGGTATGTTCTCTTATCCACGTAAAGATTGAAGGAGGCTGTGCTAGGCATCGTCCTTGCTTTTTCCACCAATTTTCTATACCTGGATTTCGGAAGACCGTCGAATTCAGCTACTTTCTAAAGCGGGAAGAAAGCATTTCGCCGTTACTCCCCCATCTCACTGAAATTCATGGACAAGATAGACTCCATTTTTGTCATTCTGACTTCGTCTAATCTGCCTGTATGTCAAACCACAGTCCACCTAATGGTGTGGCTCAACTGATGCACTTCCTTGCTTCGCCTCGAGAGAAATGTGATCCTATAGTTACATCTGTTTACCTCACCAGCAAGATATTGCAGTCAAACTACCGATACCCCTAAACACAAATGTGTCCGTAATTCCCTGTGCAAAAATCCGGTTGTCCCGTTTCTAACCTCATCTTTCAGTTGTTGCGACATTCAATTGTCGCAATACGTTGTATAGACGTAACACACTACTCATAAGTTTGAGGAAAACTCTTCGACTGCTCCTATCTGAGACCTCCAAGAAGGATGAAACGAGTCATGGGCTCTCGAGGAGTTTTTAGCAACCTTATGAGTAGTATGTTGCTTCTATTGGGCCGAATTTCTTCTTATTTGAATGACTTTTTATGTCTTGCGTTTTCATATAATTTGTCGTTGGCAGTTCGCGTGAAGAAAACAACCTGATAAAATTTCACAGAGAACAGGCTTGGTTGGCTTATCCATATTTGTATCTGTACCCGTTTATCTATCCATTTATCCAGATAAGTGTCCAACTTGAGTCCCGGTTAAACTGAATGGACAACCCTGAATGTCACCCAGAGATGTCCCATTGAATCTCACCTGAGGGTGGCATTATGTAGGCGTATTAACACGCTTAAATTCGTCTTTTTTGTGTACTTAGACGGTTGGGATGGTTAAACTGCAAATTTTTCTATGACCACTGCATTCCCATGCATCATTCATACCGTTTGATAGATTCAAGTGGCTTCCGCAAACATAAGCGAGATTCCTGAATCATAGAGTGCTGATGGGTGATATCTTACGGCTCTCTTCAAGTGAAGCTTTATTGCATTCTTTCATAACTCTTAGCAGACGAGAAAGATTATTGGTTGTATGGCAGTTACTCGCGCCCTAGACTCAAGACAATATTCCGTGGCAAAAATCCCTCATAACAGCTTTTGTCTGGAACCAAAAACGGCTAAAATTCCAAGTTTTACGTATCATAGGTCTAACAGCACAGTTAGACTCAGATGAGCCACAGTCAATTTTTACGATCCCACTTCTCAATCAAAATTAAGATTCTAGACAATCTTCAACGTCCGTCAGCCACCAAGGGACGACTCTGTGTACATCCCAGGTTAAACTGTGTACTATGTACAATTGGTAGCAACGTTCTGTATAACTACAAACAAAGGCACTATCTGCGGAGAGTTTGGCCACAATGAGCTTCGATACGTTTCCGGCTGGGGGTGTTTGTACGTGTTGGTTCTACCCCCGGAAATAGCGTATTTGGCCTGTCTCAGATTTCGCCCTGAAAAGAATGGCATACTTAATCTTAGCTGAAGAAGAACGCTCTTCTGGATCCCACGAATAGTGAATGATCTCCGAAACTGGCGCTGTTAGGAGGTGATTTACAGTCTGCTAGTTTCTATAGATGTTCCCTTGACAATTCTCCTAGCAGGCGGGAACCTGCTGAGGAATGTCTTATGCAGATGTTCTTGCTGGAGTATTATTTTACTTCCACGATCAGTTGGTATCTTTTCTCAACAGTGACCACTCTTGTCTGGTCTTTATGCAGGTCCCTATTCGAGGAAACTGCAAATCGATGAGTGATATTACCGCCCGTAAATGTCTCTAGACGGACAATTATCTCAATCACAGTAGACTGAACCAAGCAGTATGTTTTGGCACCCTATGTGCGGACATCCATAGCTTTGAGCGCCCGAAAATGATTGCATGCCGGCGTTTGTTGATCCCCTGAAATAAACATTTGTCTACCGGTTATCGCCGGTCCACACGGCAGACCGTAGTTGCTCCGTTAAAAAGTGAAGAGATTCCGGTCTGGGTGAATCAATTTAAGCACATTTGTGTGTGCGTTTGTACAGTTAGATCATTATTCGGTTTGTTTGTTTATGCCTGTGCGTACCTGCTTGTGTGCATGCATGCATGCATGCTTCTATCTGAGTGTGTACCCATCTGGAGGTCATTCTGAAATACAACTCCGTTTCCAACGGCGCAAACGTAAAACTGTGTGCAGGCGGACCGCGCGCATGGCAGCATGCATGTTGGATCACACACAGTCGGCGAGCTGGATCAGTTAGTTCACCTTAAACAGCCTGCATTCATACGCCTTATAGTGAAACTACTTCCTGTTTGAAGCCCATTGACGATCGCGATTGAGGAGCATCATTGTGCCAAAACTGAGGTCATCAACTGCTGCTTCATCGGCGTCCTGAAAAGCTGCTGTTAACAGTTTTGCATAGTTTGGCGATTAGGTCATGTTATGACAAGGTCTTACGACCAACTTGAACTTGATTTGGCAGCTGATGGTCTAGCATTACAAAATATGGCATAAATATCACATTGTGTCACTACTTTACTTGTCTAAATGTCATATATCCGCAATAGGGGTCAAGAACTGCGTAAGAACAAAAAAGGATTTCATGGCTGACATCGTCACAAAATTCTCGTATACCTTAAATAACTAATCTAGCATGTGCCTTATATTTATCACAGTGTAGATTCTAGTGAAAAGAAAGAACGGATTTCTGTACACAAGTTTTGTTAGCACTTCCATTGGGAAGCATTCCTAAGTAAAACTCTCACAAATTTGAAAATTCCAGTGTAATTAGATGTGTGTGGTTCAAGCAGAATTATCCCGTTAACTGCTTTGCATTTCTGCCCGAATATCGCCAGCTTCTAGGACACAGTTTTGCTGCGAGTGTTCTGTCGTGAAACACACCCACTGTTAAAAGGACCTGAAACTAAAAGGATACGGAAACAGTCTGTGGCGTCTTAGCAACTGCAACTCAGATGACAGGAGAGCCTAAAAATGTGAAGCACGTCTTCCGGTATTACATCTAAGCAACTACAAACACTAAGCTAGTGAAAATCAAATCCTGTCATGAGGAACGACGGGCTAATGCTGTCGACTATAAGCCGTAGGACATTAATCTGCTTGCAAAATCTGATAAATAAAGTTATCTTAATTAATCCAGTTACTGGTACATTGCGGTCAGAAAACTAGTTTCTGATGGCGATATAAGTCTGCTCATACAACACAACTTGAACTCTGAGTTTGCGTCTGCGTGCGTCGTCCTGCATTTGCCAACTGAACTGTTATATTCAAAGTGATTGTGGATCTGTCATGTCATGCAATCCAGGATTTGCGATAAGGTCACAAAGGATGCAAGCCATAAAGTTCAAAGTTAGTGTGTGGTTTTACTGTTCCTATTTTGTACCCTTATCAGGCAGGCAACTTGTGATATTTGCCCAGCGTTCATAACAATGAGGGTATTGGAGTGGTCGGTTAAGTACGAGCGTCATTGCCCGCAGTGCTTGAGGACCCACCAAAAATGTCATACACCTTGCGGTTCCACGCCAATTTATACTGCTGCGTTGAATCCGATGACACTCAAGCAGTGTAATCTGTTGACTCTCTCAAGGAACTTGTTGCGAGTAAAAGACTATCGACGATCCGTCGTATATCCACCTGTCTAGCCTGGCGTTTTAAATGGTACTTGGATTGTCCTGGGACGTGTGTATCTGAGTGGTTACAGGGAGGAGCATGTTTTCAGTGTACTTGTTTCGAATGAAGTGGACTGGCTACGAAGCGGGACTGCTGTGATTGCGCAACAACCGAAATGCGGTCGTAATTTTCTAGCCTGCGGGGGAGTTCTCCTCAAGTCTTACGGAAAAACGCTTGAGACTAGATGAACCTGCACTAGACAAGCTGCCAGATGATATACTTATCCCAGTCTGATGGATAAGGTAAGCTTACGGCGTAATCGAGTTGACTTCCAAGGATGTTCCTGTCGAGATTCATGTACAGCATTGAGGACTTTGTATCGAAAAGTGATCAGCGGTGTGTTCCACCGAGAAGCTATGATGTGAACTGTTTTGTCTGGCGTCTTGTATTTCGCTCACAATGGTCTTTGTATAGACACTATCATGACCATATGACGATTGTGCACAAGTGATACAAATGACTGACTGTTAATGGTCACCAGGGCGTACGAAATAAAGCGATAGAACTAAGGAACTCTGTATCTGTCTCACCATAGAGGCTAACAAGTGAACAACCCATAAGGGAAGATGACCGTATAACCGCATGTATATTCACAAGATTTGCATAGTTTACTCGCGATCGAATTCGTTCCCGGTCCTGGAGGCTTACGATCTACAGAGCTGACACTACATACCCTGTCAACGGTAAATTGATTACACTTTTGTATGCAATGCTACAGTTTATCCGGTTCGTAGTTCTCGGAAACAGTAATAGATCACTTGTTTGGAACACCCATCTCACATGTTTTATTGCATCCGGGGAAATCAACACAATACTGATTTAAGGAGGCAGTCCGAAGGTGCAATTGTAGTAGCGCACCTGCGGCACGAATGAAACAGAAGAGGCTATGATATATTTTACGTAGGCGAGCGATTTAAAAAATGTGAATGTGACTTTTGCTGGCGACAAAGCACAACATATTAGGTTAAGCGAAGTGCTTGAATTAGTTTTCCATAATAAATAATGATGATAATCATTCAGCTGTAGCGCCCTTTCGGTGCATAGCTGCCAAGTTACCTGAAGGAAGTACGAGGGCTAAGCTATCACCAGGTTCCTCAAGCCTAGAGAGGAGCAGTCGAGAGGCCGTGGTCGGATTCGAACCAAGGACCTGCTTGTCAGTAAGTTCGCTCTTTAACCACTGAGTTATTTCAAGCTCTGGTTTGTTTTCCGTAGTCGAAAGAACAACTATAGTTATGTAATACGCGTTCACAAAAAAGTGGAAACAAATCGCGTGCTCTTCTGCAAAAGGTAATTAAAAGTAGGAAAGCCATGCAAACGACCACCTAACCGAATACTGACTGAAACTATTTCAGGTTAGATAAACAAATAATGTGAATAAGTTGATCACTGGCATTGGAATTCCAAGTGGATTTTTTGTGCCACACGAGGACAGACCCATCTCCACTGCGACATGATTAACCGCCAAAAAGACAAATGATCTTGCGTAAGGTCAGACATTCTTAATTCTCCGGGTCCTATTGTGCTAGCAAAATTCTCGTGAGATGCGAAACCAGGTAGACAAACCTTGTGAGTCCATACATGCATGTACTACACAAGTGCAGTCACATTTTTCTGTCACATGTTGATGACCCGCAAATCAAGTATGTCGTCTAACCGCGCGAAACTACGTACTCAGCAACTCTCGACCCGCACCCTTTGTAGGTAGAGTAGATTACTCGGGAGAGATACACAAGTATACTGCCTGAGGAAAAACGAATTGAACTGAAGTGGTTTTTCTGCACATCCCAGTTATGTCCGAGAAACTCCACTACTTTTGATCTTCAGTCGCGTGGACACCCAAATGCTCAAATGCCATCCCAAGTCGTCCAGTGGATTAACTCCGATCAGAAAGAAGTACTTGATGCGTGATGTTTTTACGATTGACCGCATCATGTACCTAAGTGTGGAATCTTTCATCTTTCAATGGTATTTTCATAATCTAACCATTGAACTGAGGAGCGACCAAAGAGAAGTGCTCAGTCATGGACATCAGCTAACGAGTTCACGGTAGAACAAGCGTTTTCTGCGATCATCCTGTATCAACAAGGCCCTACTGAAAAAGCTACTTCAGGCTAATTTTTATTTCATGAATCCTGAATAAAACTGTTCTCCCACACACACAGTGTCTCATGAAACCATGAAACCAGAGTTATCTTTTGAAGATGATCTCTTCGGGAGATGACAGCTGTGTAAAGCATACCAGTCAGTATTTAAAAGGTATTTAAAAGGTCAGTATTCGAGTGAAAACGCGGCAGGGTTAGGAAGGTTCAGCAATGAAGAGGAAACCCCGTGGTCCTAAGCTATAGAGTTTTCAAAGAACAGGAAGATATGAGACTTGAGGCTTTCCAATTAAATACGACTGATCGTTAACCTTGGTTATGTGGCTGATGATACACCCAATTTATAATATGGAGCACACAAATTTGTGGCTGCAAACCATACACATATCTTCAAATGGTAATATGGTTTCTGAAGTACGACAGTCTTTTTTCTGTCAAACTCCCCTTCAACTATTTCGCCTCTAATAGGACCGTGTGGCTCTGCATATCTCTTGGAATTGTTATGCTGTTTATCCCTCTACAGTACGATGACCACTGTATTGCAATACTTTTCCTCTAGTAGGACTGCGGAAAAAGGTAAATTTTGTCATATTTTAGAGAGGATTGTAATACACGATTCACGCTATTGCGTGAACCGTGATCATACTTTTGGAGAAGAGCGTGCGTATCCAACTGATTCTATCGGACGGAAACTCGTTACGGAGAGAGGGCAGAGTACGGTAGCAACAAACTACACATTTTGAGGTCGTACTGGAGAAGGGGTAGTGCACTTGAATGTCGATTATCCCTCGTTTTTTTCGTCCTAACGTAATTAATGGACAAGTCCACTTCGAAAACCCAGCTTGATTTGGTTCTGCGCCTGACTCCCAAGGAGAAAACCTACATCAGTTCTTTGCATTCATCTTTATTACCAAATCACCAGGAAATCACTTTAGCTGGAAAACACAACCACTAAGGTCCAAAAATCGGTACCTTGGCAAAACGGATTAGAACCATGTCCACCTCTTAGCTATCCATGAGGCCCGGTAACCGCATTTCTATGTCGTAACAACCGATATTGCCATTCTGTTTGCTAGCTGCCTATTGGGCAAAACCGGTCAAAACCTTCATGCTTTTTCCTAGCAAAGATAAGTGTAGAATGTCAAGCTTGTTCCTTGTACATCATCCAAAACTAAATAAGGTTTTCCTCTCTGGTAATAAATCCCCGAAAGTCCACAGGTTTTTTAACGTTCACTTTGCGCATCGACGAATCGACTTACAGAAGGTCGAAAAAAGTGGCTCCTAGAAAGATGAAGAGTGTGGTTAGACATTGGAAACCATAAGAAATCTACCAAGTTGCGTTCAGTTTGGTGGAAGCGACCACTGTTGTATTGGTAGATACCACTAAAAACTAACAAGTTCACTTAGGTTTGGTGCGTTTGTCGCTTTTGCCGGATGGCAGCTGCGTGAGGTAGTTCATCTATATGTCAACCTGTGTATGGTGGGTTTTTTATCTTCATTCTACGCTTGCCTGCGTACGACTGTCACTTGCACGAAGTCGTATTTGCCATTTGATTTTTGCCAAAATATCATAACTACTTGTCCAGACGGACCCGCCACTCGTTGGTTAGCTGAAAACTCTTTGACCGACCGGCTTGGCCCTTTTTGGGACTCATCAGGCAAGCAAAGTTTTCAATTTTTCGTCAGTCTTACGTTCTACTCTACAGAATGAGCGAACTACACTCATTTGTACACCAATTTGGCTTCAGCGGGAGACTAACTGAGTCCCAGCTAAATTTCTCGTTTATGGTGTTCTTCAAATTGAATGTGCTGCACAAAGGCCACATCATGTTTCAGTTGGTGTTACATTCAAAATGTTGCATTACGTTGTGTTGAAGGAACACACCATTCATTTGCCAAAGGTATAATCACTTTTCGACAAATACTTTCATTTCCGAAACCGGTCGTGGGCTGTCGCAGAGTTTTCAGCAACCTTATGAGCAGTGTGTTACGTCTAGACAAGAACGTATTACGATACCTCGAATATCGTACCAAGTGAAACAAGGAGCAGCCTGGTGCACCACATCCAGTTGAGGCGGATCATCATAAACGAGAGATTCAGTTGGATTCAGTTGAGTCTCCTGTCAAACCCAAATTCGTGTGCAAATGGGAGTATTGGTTGAAATCTGTCCAATTTGGGAACCCTGGGACTGTGCCTACTTGGTGACCCCCAAGAAGGGCAAAACCGGTCGTGGGCTGTTAGAGAGCTTTCAGTGTGCTACTTATAGAATATAGCCACTTTCGTTTGTTTTGTGACCATAAAGTTCAACCTGGCTGCTCATAGCGAAGGTGTAGAAAGGAGAAATAGGTAATCAAGTATGTGTACCGCCAGATTAATTCTCGGCTTTCCCAGTGGCAGTTCAAATTCGGAAATTCAGACAATGAGGAAAATTCCATAATGATTGTGATTGAAAGCTCGCAAATACTAACCACCAAGTCGAGCACATTTAACTGAGTGATCTCCAAAAAGACAGACAGATCTTTGAATAGTAACGATATCAGTCTTTTTCCAAGGGAGTTCGCAATGGAAGTGTGAACGGAAGGCCTAAAATTCTCTTGCATGCTGGTCCGCACGGGTAACCGTGGAAAATGAGATTCTGGTGATGGAGTTCCGCCAGAATGGCTCTAATGGCACCTGTCCCTCAACTGTTATGTTAAGGGACAACGCTCACTATCAGCCTCATGGGCGTCACGGACCGCGTCAAGGTATTGCACGTCTAATATACTCCGAGGAGTTCCTATTGTCAATTTGACTACGCGTTTGGATAAACCAGTGCCTGTGCGACTGTCTGTCTTCGTACTATTAGAACTTTCCGCTAAATAGACTGTTTTTAAGCCCTAAAAGTTTGGCGCGGAAAAAAGATTTTGTGATTTGTTTGCTTACACCGAACGATTTGTTCATCTTTGATATTCGTAATTTTTAAGTTCCAGTGAATTGAGTCTGTCTGTGTCACTGCCTTACCTGCTTGCCCATGTGAAGGCTGCAAGTGAAGCGAAAGTGACCCATTTGCCACAAGCGAACAGCTGGTTTCATTCAAATGCAGGGTGCGATCCCTCGTTATTATTGCCTGTGCAACTCTTATGGATATTACAATCGAAACAGTGAACCAATGGTACAGGGTGAAGAATGTGGTCGTTTGCAACTTGTGCTGTCATTCAAGGGACAGATATGTGGTACATCGAAAACCGAAAGGCTCAGTTCAAAGAGGTAGAAATGAATGACTGGTGAGTCATGAAGTGCGCCGGACCAGCGTAAGCGGTGGAATCCCACAGCAACTTAATAATGACTATTCATGTGACTGGAAAGTGGGTATCGCCACACTGAGCTGAATGCAGAAGGCTGTGAGTTCCGAAGGCATGTTTGTGTTGACAATTGGTTAAGCTAGAATTTTTTTAAGGAACCTAGAGAACATTCTGGGGGTGGAGGTCGTCTGAAGTTATGTTTCTACACGGGACGAATGAGTCACATTTGCAACATGTGCGATTGTCACGTGAAATTAGATTAGTATCACATATGCTGTTCACAAATACTCAAGGGAAGGTTGCAAAACAATGAAGTGGTTCGGTCTATTTTACTAGTCTTTACATCGCGCTGACAAAAACGAAGACAGGTTCACTATAAAACCGACCGTTTGCAATAGGAACAGGACAAGAATACAGTCCATGATGTTCCTTCGATTACAAAACCAAACCAAAGCATATCAGTTAGAGAACCCCGCTACATATCTCTCAGGTACTATGGAAAGAAGTACCCTGGTAATCTTGGGTATGAAATAAGTGCACCTAACGCACAATAGAAGCAGACGCCGTAGGGGAACAGAAATCTGTAGCTGCCATTTGCAGTTCGAACAGCAGTGATTGTGCTTTTGTGGACTCATTCTTTTTTACGGGGACTGTGGACTTTCAGTCAGTGAGTCAGTCAGTCAGGAATTTCATTCTGCATAGCTGTACTACATGCTCCAACAGACATGGATAAGTCAATGAGTCAGGGTCACCCAATATAGAAAACGGATGCATACTTGGTATAGACATTTGTAACTTTCAAGCGCACACAAGAGTGGATATGCTTGTATTCGAGCCGAAAACATTCAGTCGTAGGGTCAAAATAAGTTCCGTAAAAAAATGTAGCATTGTCCTGACCCGATTTCAAAACACACTGTGCTACAGTGCCAAATAAGAGAAGGACTGCAGAGCTGAACGACCTCTGCTAGCAGCCAAATGTCACCGGATTTGGTTCATTGTCGTTCATAGCACACCTAACACTGGTAATGCGCGAACAAGTATGCTCAGCTACCCTCATGTTTGCGCACAACTAAGTAAAATCAAAGATGATTGAGTTTATTGTCCAGACTTGCAACATGATTAGCAAGCAAATGTTCCAGTTGGTTCTCTTTTCGGCATTTGTTTGATAAAATCGGTATACAAAGGTATAAGGTCCGAGCTCGTTGCCATTGACAACAGGGTGACTCCAGCATTTGGCTGCAAGATAAAGATGTGGGTTGTCAGGTGGTTGATTGGTTGGAGTACCGATACCTCATAACTCAGCAACATTGAACTATCCTGCGAAAAATTGTTCTTTGGGGGAAAAGGGGAATACCAATGCGGCTGATGTGGTTTCAGGGTTTTCACTTCTTCATACACTATTTGCCGTCATGTACTGATACATGCAAGGTGAAGTATGAAACTCGTGGTTTTATCGCTGCAATCAACCGTCGTCGGTGAAGTTCTTGGTCATCGGAAATGTTACTCCCAGGTCAGCTTTAACAGACATGTTCGGTGTTTTGTTTTCAGTCCTGTTTACGCACAGAACCCGTCTTAGACACGCTACTGAATGGAAAATGGCAGGCCCCATTCCTCGCCCCATTTCTAGCACTATAACACTGGTGGCTTAATTTCAGGCCACCCCGCTGATTTCTGCGACTGAAACATCAGTTACTCTGCTTAACTTACATTGATTGATACGTCTGCCCAAGTGAGCAATCTAGACAGCAACTTGGAAAGGTAACATAAATTTGATTTTCAGTACGATTTAGAGTAATACATTGAATAAGGCAGTTATTTTAGGATACGATGGTAGCGTTCCAAACAGATGCTATACTCTGCTCCGTAGGGTGGACTGCTCCGAAGATAGATTAACCTAGGATGCGTTGTTCTCGGGGTAAAAACCAACAATAAGTCAATTCGTGGCAGATGTGCTACTGACAACAAATCGGTAACAACTTTAAAGGAAACGTGTATTATTCGGAAAGGTTTGTTACACGATAATTCTTCGGAAACTTTGATCGGTGGGTGGTCTGCTAGCATGTTATAATCTCGTAGACTAGGTGAGTAAAAGAGCCACAATGTGCATTAAAACCCTTCTGTGCTGGCTGCACGTTGATGCCATTATAGATTAAAGTCCCGTTTTTCTGGTAGCACCGACAACGATAAATCTGCCCCACATCAACAGTTACAAAGTTACACTCGTAACTAAGCACCAGGTTAGGACACATCACACAAACACAATATTTCATAATGACCCTTTTTATAGCCTGCTTCAGAAGACGCTGTAGGGAGGTTTTGTCGCAGCGTTTTACTTTGTTGAGCACTAAAAACACGTGTGCCGTCTTGACAGTTATTCATGCTTGAACAGGTTGTGACTCCACCGCATCCGAAAACCTGAGCATATCGGGCTCACCACTAAATCAGCATTCCGCTTGTTCCAGCTCAATCTCTCTACACCACGTCTCTGAGGTGACAGAATGCGTCTTGCAATCTTGATCACCTGACTTAGCCGCATCCGCGTGCTGCCCTAGGGTCAGCTAGAATGAGCTTGTGACTCGCACTTGCCTGTCACACTCATATCAGAAGGGCGAGCGAGGTATATCGTTTCCCCTACGATGACGCGCGAGGCAAACGCAGATGCGTGCGTACACACATTCGAGAGAAAATGCGACGTGCGGATAGGATGGTCGGAAAACTGAGCGAAATACTCGGGATCTTAGGACGCAGCGGAGTCATAACAGGCCAAGCCATGAGTAATTATCAAGACGGTATATACATTAGGACAGCAATATATGAGCCCCAACAAGGGCGAAAGTGGTCGTGGGCTTTCGAAGAATTTTCAGCAAACTTATGAGTGGTTTATTACTTCTAGGACAGCAATATGTTTACCAAATGAAGCCGCCGAGCAATTTCACCTCAGAGTTCATGAAATGGTGACGGTACTGAAGTTTAATAAAATGACCGACGGAATCCAAATCCAGTTTTTCCAAGAGAAGATTAAAAACAGCGATGTCGGTGAAGCTCTTTATGTAGTAGCACCCCAAATGTCTTTCACATGGTATCTGCTTATCTCGGCTCGATAGACCAACACTTCCTAACAAACCTTCTTCAAAATAAATTCGCCTCTTCTCCCATCAGCTATTAAACACTACATTTGACTGCAACATAGACTTTAGCATGACATGTTTTTTGTTATCCTGTACGCATTCCTTACCCAGTTGTCATCCCATGCTCTCTACCAATATGACCAAAAAGGTGAACGCCAGGGATACACCTCATGTGTCTGGGCGTCGCGACGTATCAGCAGATCTATCAAGTGCCATCGATAGTTCTACGTCGGAACCGAACATGTAGAGCAGGGAGCTAGTGTGAATACTACTCACCGGATTGATTTAAACCACTGGATTAAGCAGGTTGACTCATCCACCGTGCCAGATTAGGTGCGTATTGATCCGTAGTTCAAGAGCGTCCCCACATGTCTACATGAAAGCTGGCAACCCGCAAAGCTTAAAATACCCACAGAACAAGGTAACCAAGCGAGCACGTAACGTGTTTCGGTAATCATGCTGATGCCGAAGTCCTGCAACAATTTCCCAAACGCATCATCGTGCAGTCATCTGTGGTAGCTCTTCATCCGGTCTGCTTACTGCACATTGCACCTGTCATAATGTCTTGGGAGATTCACCTTTCTGTAATCCGGTCCCATGGTTAAGATAGATAGAGTTTTACTCGACATGCTCCACAGTTCATGGAAGACAGAGGAAGCGGTTTCAGCGTTGATAGTGAGTGTCACCGGGGGGAACATAAAAACCTCGAAGGCCGGGTCCATCCTGTGAGACGTAATTTGTAGTCTCCTGATCTACAAATCACCGGGATCCAATATAAGGCGTTATCTCTAAGGCATCTGCAGAACAGCGGGTTCGTCTGTGCTGCTTTTTTTCGCAGAAAACTGAGTCCCACTTCCACACCATTACGAAGCAAAATGTAGAAACGAAACAAACCGCCAGTTTTTTTAATGGATGGCGGAGACATATTGTGTTTTAGACAACGGCCATTTATTTCTTACGGCAGGCAGGTTCATTCTGGTTGTCTTTTTCTTCGCCCACGAGTTCCTGTAAAGGAATTTCATCTTATCGATTGAGGCTCAGAAGCTTAAGACTGTGTTTATTTCTGTCACCATTTTTTGAACTGTTTGGTTTGTCTGGACCAGATAATATCCGGTACACTGAGGGAGGATATTCTTGCTCCGAGCAATGTTCTTTTGTTGGCGAATTAGACTCACTTGTGAATTACACTGGTGCTAACGAGAGATCCAACAGCTGCTGAATGCGCTGCACACACCTCGTTGCATTTTTCAGTTGTTATGATATTCGAGACCTTAGTTTCTTGAATCAAAGCTACTCGTAGGGTTACTGAAAGCTCGACTTTTTTCGCCGTTTTTTGTGCTTACCATCCACGCTCCCCAAGTTTCCGCCAACCGCATGTTCTGCTTGAACCCAAACTGGACGTAAATCACGAAATGTACGCATCTTTTATTTGGTTGTATGACTCTCAGAGCTTTCGCCAAAATAATCGCTCCCATCATCATCATCATCATCACCATCATCATCATCATCATCATCATCATCATCATCATCATCATCACCAACAACAACAACAGCGACGACGACGAAACACGTACACTTTGTACATTGGGTTTGACCGCCAGCGTTTTACTGACTGGTGATCAGTGATGGGGACCCCAAGATGGGCCACATCAATGGTTAGAGACATTGTCAGACGGCCCAGTCGCGCCCTCAGTGTCGTTCATGCCTTCGATACATACTTCCCTTCCCAATTCCCCCACTTAACAGTCCACTGACAGTGCTGTATTTAAGCACCAATTTATCAGCTCCCCCCTCCAATGCGCAGCTTCCTACCCCACCTCCCCAAATCATCGGTGAACAAAACTGTGGCAGCTACAACCACAGTACGACAAGTACGCGGTTCTTACAGCTGATGATAATCAGTGAATTGTGGGGGGATAAATGTGCATCCCGGATCACCGAAGTACAATACCACTGATAATGCCAGACATGTTACTAACAAGTGCTGTAATGTGTGAGAAAACAGAATGGGTTAGGTATGCTTTTAGTGCAATCGCCAGGATACGGGAACTTTATTATATGTGCCACTGGACCATATCATCGAGTCCCTAACAGGTATTATATGCCCTTCCATGATTCTCATTCGCGAGGATGACAGTTACTGATGCGAATGAATTTTCTCATTATAAGTTACTCTTTTTCTGGTGGTTAGACACGATTTAACCTTGCTCAGGCTTCCTTCCAGGTATACATGTTTAGGGAGAAGAGGTTGTGTGAGGCATACGGTTCCCTGGCACTTGAAACATATGACCGAACCAGGGCACTCTTTGCACTGTCATTGGCTCATCCATCGTTTAAGACTCACATTTCCAGTTGAGTAAATCTGTTCAATCAAAATCTTCAAACCATATCCTACCACGAACATGCCTGGGAATAAAGTTATCGAAAATAGTAAGCCAAGCCAATTTCTGGTCTCCGTCATCTGTGCGAACAATTTGGAATTTGTAATTGTGATATATTTGTGATATTGTAATATAGCGCTCATGTGATGTCTATTTTTTTGACGCAAAAATGGAGGCAATCCATCAAATAGTCTTCAATTTTTTGCTGTTTTTAGCTCTTCGGAAGCCTAAAAAGAACGAAGATGACCGCATTCATTTATTTGAGCCCGTCTTTGAAACCAATATTACATCTTGCTGTTTTGGCCTCTTGGGAGTTTGGCATATCTGGTTACTGTGATTTCTTTATGATCAAACATCTTGATCCTCTTATAATCTTGTCGCTAAATACTTCACTCTGCTAATTCAGTTGCGTAATCAACGGCTGTCTAATTGTCCTCTGTCCGGTTTAAGCTTCAAAAATGGCTAGTATTTCAGGTGACTGCCAGCCGTATGAAATCCAGTCTGGTGTCATCGGTTGTTGCTGAATTGTGCCAGCTCTTAGACAAGCTGGACACCTGTCCATCAAGTGTGCAATTAGATGGGACCTACTGTGTTTTCATCACTTCAGTTCTCACGTTACTAACGGAGTGTAGCAGGTGGTTTCGGACTCTGCGAGAACCTGAACCACGATACTGAGTAGAAGTTTTCAGTACTCTGATCAACTAAACCCGTCAAATTTTGTCATGTGCTCGATAAATTAGAAAAACTTACGTTAGGCTTTATTTGTAGTCCATCCTGGTAATCCGAAACAGGCTTTGTAATGTACCTGGGCAGCCTACAGTGCCACCAAAAGCCAACAGGTTTATACGGTCTGAGTAGTCGGCTTTCTACTTCTGTGTCACCTTCCCAAGATTATTATATCAGGACCTTTAAAAGCCTTAGTTAAATTATCAACCATAACCAGTTCATAAAAACTACACCCCCTGAAGCATGTCGATATAAGCAGGGAGGTTTTCTATACGCCTTTATGGTGATTTCAACCGGTACCTCGAAAGACGACTCTAAAGATAAGCCCAACGTTGCATGAAGTTTTTTACTCTTACCTAATCTGGTGGCGGAGATTAGTAGTATAGTTCACGCAAGCCATCCAATCAGATCATGAGACTTTAGTAGTCTCATTCGTCGATGCAATATGATGTCATGCAACAACGGGATTAAGACGATCATAAAACTAATACACATGTCACCTTTCTACTCAAACAAGTGGAAATAGGTATGATGTTACAGTAGCATTGGTGATTACCAAAGGCGGTACAGGTGCGGAGGACGTAGAAAAGAAACTATCAGAAACACAAATTCTTAGCTGAATATTGTAGGCAAGTGAGATTTGCTCGTTCATTTCGCTAGTGTTGTTCGGCTTGGTTCTGTACGTCACTGAACGACTGTACTATTCCATTGAAGATGATGGCCCACTCCAAATTCCGTTTACAAGGAGATACGGGAAAACTGTTAAGCCACCAAGGTCACTGTCTGAATAAAGTGTGAAGGGTACTTTGCACATGCCCCCCTGCACTTGTGTGCTGTATTATCATTTGAAGGCAGTCCAAAAACTTTTATAACGGAATCGTTCTACACATTTAATCACAGGTCCGCAATTACTTCCCTTGGGCCAGTCTGGAAAGGTGCGATCAACTAATTATGTTATGCGATCCCCTGCCCGTTGCCTTTTGTGTCTGGTGGCTTTAGTGCACAAATTGTGGCAGTAGCCCTTGCGAACATTCTAAGACCGCATTTGGTTTGCATGATTTTACATCATCCGTCTGCTACAGCTGACTACTAGCAGAGCACTTTAAGAGATATTAGCCAAACCATTGTGGAAAGGTTTTCACTTGCCGCCGTTCTTCTGTTTGTGCCAAAAGCCTACAGGGTTTAAACCTTTTGTTATTTCAGGTGACATGAACGTTGATGATTCCTCCCTTATACGCCGGAAGTACTATTATGCACTATACGAGTGGAACGTTTGGGGACGTTGTACATGCTTTGGGCATGCGAAGCAATGCAAACCGAAATCCACAGCTGAAATCATCAAGCCGGAGAAAGTAATTCGTTGTGATGATTTACGTAACAAATGTAGCGTTTATAGCAGCCCCAGTTACGTACCATAGCATTTCCAGCTGGAAAGATTTGTTCAGCTAAAGCGTACTACTCACAAATTTTCCAGTAAGCGAATTAATGTGCAGTATATTTCACTCACTCGGTGATCGGTACCCCGCATACCATGCGGCCAGACAGCACGTGGTGATAAAAGCAATTGACCAGTATCTTTCGTGCCCAAGACGACATTCTCCGTGATAACTAGTCTATTCAGTTGATGAATCCAACCAACTTCTACAGCTTGTACTAATTGGAACGTGTTCATCAATTTCGCCAACTAAATTTTAGGTATACGGAGTCTGTGAGTGTACTCACCATACCGCAGGAGAAAACTGTGAAACATGTGAGGACTTCTACTGGAACAAACCTTGGAGGCCTGCTACAAAAGATTCACCGAACGCTTGTGAAAGTGAGTGAAACAGACTTTAATGTTAGTGAATGGATCCCGTTGCTATCCCTCAAATAAAAGACCACTTCTGATTGGTTCCTTGGGATGGTTCCACAATTGCTTCTAACTTCTGGACCCATTCGGCTTGTCCGCACGCAACTACAGCTCACTTTGCTATTTCCACACACGCCGTTTTCGGCAAAAATTACATCCATCAAAGGGGACGTTTCAATACACTTAAGCTTGAAAATCCTCGTCAAAACTCCTCACTCTATCGCATATAAATTGCACAAAAAATAACAGTCCTGCTTGAAGTTCCTTCAGAATTGGTGGCTTAGACGTTATGCGTCGAAATTATCTGCAGACATTTTTCAACCCCCCCCCCCCATCTCAAAAAAAGCTGTTACTGGGGTAGCTCTTTGTGCTACCAATCGCTAGGGTTTTATTTACCCCCCCCCCCCATCTCTGTAGGATGCGGCTTTCTGAACAATAGATTACACCAGATAAAGAGATCAGTAGATTGACCACAATCTCGGTACTGTGCCATCCCTAAGTGGTTCTTAACTGCTTTAAATGTGTACGGCTCTAACTATCATACATTCTTCATTTTAGCTTTTTTTACTTCAGATAGCATTGATACCTGATTCGAATATTATATCGGGCTTGCACAGTCGCAATAATTTCAACGAGTTACCGATGGGCCAGTTGCGTTGTTTTTGGAATGAACAGGTCTGATATAGCTGAGCTAATCTTATGGGCAGAACAGGGGAATAACATCAACAGAGTTAGGGAACTGATGCAAAAGCAACGAAATGTTAATTAATTATCCGCTACTTCTGATAACTTTTCTCGACTTTCGGTTGTTCCAGCAAAACCGGTAGCTCAGTGATCATAACGACCAGAAGTCGGGTAGAAAACATCAGGTCGTTTTGCAATGGATTCGAAGGTCAAGGTGTTATCTTATGTAAAGGACCACAATTGTTGTCTTGTACATCCTGGGAAGACAACGAAGGAATCATGCTGGTGCAAAACGGCAACAAGCAAAGCAGGCTTTGAAACGTCTTATCTAGAAATGTGTCATCCTTATCTGCATCAGTTTCGAAAAAGATGCGCTACTTTTCAGCGCAGTCATTTCATGTCTATCTCTGAATATTTTTGAACATATAACGTCTACTTTTGCTGGAAGGGCTGCTCCAATCGCTCTGTCCCATACGGGCGGTTTGGTGATTCTAACTAGCAACAATAAGAAGATACCAGCAAACTTCGTACAGTGTTACGTCGCGTTTCCTACTCTTATGGTGTAACATTCAATGCCACTCCACATTGCTTTATGCGCATCACACCAAAACTATTCAGGTCTTCGTTGTATTTTTGCCAGACTTTTCGGGTTCTTTCTTCCAACAACACCTTTCGAAGATGTTTAGATAACCTAGAATTGTAGTCCTGTCGTAGGACGCTGTTGTTGAGCGCCTTCAAATTTAGTACCAAACGAATCAACCAGCGTCCATGTGTTTGTTCGCCCCCTCCCCCAAAAAATACAAAGGTAAAACACAGAAAACCTTTTATTCTCCTTGGTGTTGTTCTCTCTGTTTCACAGAATGTGAATGTAATGGTCACGCAACCGCCTGCTTTTTCAATCCGATCTTGTATGCAAGTTCTGGAAACGTTTCCGGTGGCAACTGTCACGGATGCATGCATAACACCGAGGGAGTCAACTGTGAATATTGCCAACAAAATTTTTACCGTCACCCAGACTATCCGATCAACCATTCAATGACCTGTCAGCGTAAGTCTTGAGTTTCCCCATTCAGGTCTGGAAAAACAACTGGGTAATATATCTGAATATGTGACGCACCTTTCGTTGCTCTCTTCCCGCAGCCTGTAACTGTCACACCGATGGCGCTTTGTATGCTGGATTTTGCCAGCAGTATACGATTCCAGAGCAGAACAGTGTGGCTGGAAGATGCTTGTGCAAAAAGAACGTTGGCGGTGAGAAATGCGATCGATGTAAAGTTGGATATTGGAATTTCCAGGCTTCGAATCCTGAAGGATGTGAACGTGAGTATTGAACTTGACTTTCTGGTTGATAAATATCATAAAGCCACACCACAACAAATGTGGCTGTCCTCGGTAAGACTCCATAAGTTAAGATGACTTTTAAAAGTTGACTTCAGATTGAAACCTGAACTCACGGCAATCACAACCGGTAGCTCGAGGTATCATTCTCCAACGTTTTCTCAGTATTATTGGAACGGTTGCTTATGTATTGTTTCAGCTATGAACTGGTCAGCTCAAGCAGTTTTCGAGGTCTACATCGCACACAAACTATCAAACGTCTTATTGTTTAACATACAGGATCTTTCCGGCATCTGATTCCAACATCATCATTGTAGGTTTTGGGTATCTGCGTAATATAAACAGTCGAATTGGATGCAAAATGAAACAAATACATAATGTTGCCGTCATTGCTCTTAAAGCCCCCGATATTTTTTGCAGCAATGCGGTTGATGTACTGCGATCCCCTTCTCTAACACCATCGGTCTGCTTGCGAATTCTCTGAATTTCTCCGAAATTTAGTTGATTTTCCTAAGCCACGAAGTGCGCGTAGTTTGACGGACGTCAATGAGCAAACCGGATATTTTGAGACGAGAGTGGCTATCACTTTCAGACGATCGCACGATACTGCTTGTGTACAATTTCTACCAAACCAAAGGGAATTGCCGCTTGCACTAGTCCGACATTCCCTGAAGATTTATGTGTTAGGGTGGTGCCTGCGTAAGACAAGTGGTGCATTTCAGTACTCTCAGCCGGAACATTTTGAACCTGAGTTCCGGCTCAGAAAGTAGATGTTGATTTCGATGCACATTATCTTGAATATGAACTAAAGTAACTATCATGAATACACAGACAGACAGACACTGGAATTGGATTCACAGTCTCTCGTTCACTAAGCACCCTTGAGGCTCTTGCTTGTAGCACACGAACTTGAACTCCAAAATGTTTCACCACTTCTCTTCCCAGTAGATTAACAGAAGATGTTCCTCAGTGCCCCTAATGTGATTTACTTAGAAGAAATTTTAGGTTTTCTGTCAGCTGACTAGTTATCATGCAAACGCCTGTGGTAGTTGACGTTCTGCCTTTGTTTTATGTAGCGGGATTACGAGCCTACTAAGCGAGGGAGCACAATAGCCGACTTCGCTTCGTGGCGCTGCCTGAATATGGATTTATGAACATCATATTTTTAGCATGAAAAATTCGGGCCGGTCGAACCCGAGTGTGTGCTGCAATGTAGCAGGATAAGGTAAACTCCATGGTCACCATTTATTTCTCCCACCACTGTGCAATTGGACGGCTAAAACTCTTGTTACAAGTGCGGAGCGATAAACAGATTCGGAAGATGTTGAAAAGAAACCTCTGAATACACGCGGCCCGAACAAAATGACACGTTTAGTTGCGCTGAGGATTTTCGCGCACTCCGTTGGCAGTCATTCATTGTGAAATGACACCGGTGACAAATATCAGTGCTGGGGAAGCTCTATAAATGCACTACAAAATCCATAGGGCAGTTAGTCGCTACTTTGGCTAACGAAGATATCCTTTGTTAGTTGTTGCACTTCTGTGACTGGGAAGCTTACAAATAAATGAAATGGTTTCTTTTCAGCTTGTACGTGCAACATGATGGGTACACTTGACAACGGAGGCTGTGATCCATACACGGGTTTGTGCACATGTAAACGGTTTGTCGGCGGACCAAATTGTGACCAATGCCTGGTGAGTGTTTGTCCCAAGTTTTTTGGGGTCTAGGTGAGTTTGGTTTCAACCTTGGTCATCAAAACTCAAAAATCAACGTCATAAAGCATATGTACAATGAGGATATAGTAGGATGTGGCCAAGACGGAATAGATCAACGCCTCAGAAAATTCATTTGACAATCAAGTTGGAAGTGATGGAAAAAGTATAACTCCAAGAAGGCGCTGGTTAAGGGACTACGAATGAGTAATAGTTGCCTCCAGGGGTTGCAAGCCTCTTTCACTGTGGAGCAAGATATGTCTGTTGTTAACAGTGGTAATTCTATGATTATCTTCACTAGGCACGCTGTATTCACTTTGTTGGAAGTCACGGAGTTTGATAAGTCTATTGCTTCACTTTTGCATGCTAAGTAACGTCCTTAGCTTTGGTTAAGACTGTCAACAAGAGATTTAACTTTGTATCATTTGCAATAATGCATGTAACTATATTTTCTGGGTATACCCAACTCTGTTGGGTGATTCTGCGTGCGATAGGAAAGCATGTATTGAATACCTTTATCAAACCGGGTTGAAAATGTGCTCCAAAGTGAAGATTCATCACCTGGCCAAAGACTCCAATAATCAGTACAACAACAGTACGTCCTCTTTCGTTGATTAAACTGCCTCAACATTCGAGTAATAACCTAATTGAGGCTCCGGTATTGGCAATTCATCTGTACTATCCGCCAAAACATATATAGCTTTACCAGCCACCAGTATTGACATTTAACTTGTTAGCACTTGCATACGGCCTCACAGCGATGTCCTTTTAAGTCTTGACAAGCCAGACACTGCGTTACTGTAAATCAACATACCTAGGGAACACCGAAGTGATTTACCAAACGCGTCTTCTCCTCTTGCTACCCAAATGTATTTTCTCGTGTGATGTAGTACAAAAGCAACACAACAACGAATCAACTCAGTACGAAACACAACCTAGTTGGACTTTATGTCAGACCCGAAATTTATGTTAACTGACCATGCGAACCGCCCTAAAAATAGAATGTGGCTGTTTGCATGCCCTGGGTAGCGCCGCTGATGGTTATAGGTGACGAGATTGGAATTTTTAATGAAATATCTATAATTGAGGACTTTCCATGCCATGTTTTCTTACTGTGGAGGTCTGCTTGCACGATCACTGTTTTGTGGTGATCTAAAATCGTCATGTCGTTATTATTGGTATCTCCACATCCGCATACCAACCTAAATACCAGTTTTCTGTTGCCCTGCAAATCTCACCGGCTGGTACCGTGAGATGGTCGCAAGAATCTTGGGACATGTGTTTCAATACTGTGTGGCTTTAACTGGCTGAATTGATTCCACAACCCATCGTAAATGACGAGCTTTCGCAGAAATGTAGTGGAGTCGCCAAAAACACAGATATTCGAACTACTTGTTTTCAGATTTTAAATGCCAGATATGATCCAACCACTATCATTCCACCCAGGAGTTAGCTTCGTACGTTTTGAATAACAAAACAGCAACACAGTATCGGCTGCTGTTCATCTGTCACACAAACACTTACGAGCCATTGTTGCACAAGTAATTCACGTTGGATGCCGCTTTCTTTGGCATTCATTGAAATCAAGAAAACGCACGAGAAATTTTCTGGTCTGTCTAAAATTATGTATTGTAAAGTTGTCATATTCAAATGGAAATCTGGCCGATTGGTGAAGCTATGCATCGTGAAACGCGAATGTGGGGGGGGGGCGGAGGGGGCCACCACCACCTCGCAACCTAAAGTATCAATTGCCTACCTCCAAATCACATGATCCTTGAAATGGAAAGTATACGTCATCTGGTAGTTTCAGTTTTCAACAACTCTGAAAGTCTGGCCAATTTAACTGGGTGAATGATTTACACGTGGGTTGTACTGATCTAAATGTCTGGTAAAATCTTTCGAGGGTACAATATCGGTGCACAGTTCTGCGTTAGACCATGTTGGACCTATACGTTGGCAGCCGGTGTGATACATCCGATCATCGAACTTAAAACGCAAACCTGTACAAAACACGACAAGGTGAAGCTATTGAGCAGGTGACCTGTGTGTTAAGAAAATGGCATGTCTATTGCTGATATAATGAAGAACCTGTCTGCTCTAAACCAGCAGCGGGGAATGGGCGGAGAACTTCGTCACTTCCTACACACTACAACCAAGTATGTCGCCTGTGACGCATAAGGTTTAAGAAATCTTTACTAATACGTTCAGTGAAGCTTGTTAACTTGAAGCTCGGCCAATTTGACCATCGTCGTGTTGTAGGTAAACTGAGTGTTTTCCGTCCTTGACACAGGCTCATTTGAATTTCACATTGTATTATACAGCTAGATTTATAGAGACGATGACTAGAATGCATAATTCATTGATCAGTTACGAGCAAAACCTGGACTGTTTTGCTAACAGTACACTTGTTTAAATTCCTGAATGTTCCCAACCTTTTCTTTTTCAAATATTTAAAACAAAACCGTCCGGTGAAAAGGTGGTGAACAAATCCGGTAGAAACAGTCACAACTTCCGGTCAAATAGAACAACTGGAAGTAGCCAAGTTAATTCAGTTTATTCTCTGAGATCACACGACCTTGGAATTTCTAAATGCTACACACTACTCATAAGTTTTCTGGAAACCCTTGAAAGAGTTTTCAACAACCTTACGAGTGGTGTGTTACGTTTAGGCAATGTGCTGCGATATCTCGAATGTCCAGTGAAGTTAAACTTGAGGTGGCCTGGTGAAGCATATTCAGCTGAAGCGGACCTTCTAAAACGGGAGATGCAGCTGGATTCAGTTGAAACGCGCGTCAAAACCAACTTTGCGTGTAAATGAGAGCATTTGTTGAAATCTTGGAGTTTCCCTTTGGCACAGATTTGTCATTCAAATAGAGGATCAACACGCTCCTGGAGAACACAGTTAGTTCGTAGACATGAATAAGTTCATAGTCACTTGTTTAGTCAGATATAATATAGATGGAGAATGCCCTATTAGTACCTGAAATAAATGTCGGACGGCATTAGTAGAGGGTGGTAGTTGTACTAAAATTTGTGGACCGCAATCAAGTCAAAAGCTGTTGCACGTCGATTGGGCTGAATCAACTCCATATCACTCAAGAGTATTTTCACTAATGAAAGAAGTCGTAATCAACTTTCGAAATTCACTCCTGTTATGTTTTGAGTAACGACAACAAGCTGCCTTTTCCTCCTCACAGGAAGGCTACTTCAACCTGACTCTGGCCCCGCTCGGCTGTCAAGAATGTGCCTGCAGTCAGCTTGGTGCAAAGAACCCCAATTGTAACCGGGACACTGGTCAATGTGAATGCAAAGTTGGCTTCACCGGACGTGACTGTGCCCAAGTAGAGGATGGTTATTATGTTGTACCTCCAACTGAAATTATTGACGGCCGCGCGGAGAAGGAAATAACAGTTGACGGACCAAAAGGCGAGGGACGATTTGTCATTGTGTTGGACGTGGACCCCAAACAAGTGAGCTGACTGGAAACCCTTTAATGGTATCCTATGAACTAGATGCTGATGTGTGCTCTTTTGTAGTAGTTTTGTTTTGTTAAAAAGTTGTTCAGGATAAAGTTTTCTGTGAAAGGACATAAAATCAGCTCTCAGATCATCATTTTGGGGGGAGTTCGTTTTTCTTAAAGAGTAGTCAAATTGGTGAGAATATGTAAACACAATAAATTATCTAGCTAAATAATTGACAGTCTGTGAACTCACCGTGAATTTAACTTTAGAATTCCTATAACAGTTACAGACATTTCACTGAGGCGTATAAAGTACAACAAGGACGGTCGGACGAGGTTGGAGTGATGTAGTGTCTCCACGTGTCGCAGAGTTTTCAGCTACTGGCGTTCACCACTTACCTCTTTTCTTGAAATTGTGGGTATTTTGGTTTAGGCTACTGACAAACTGAGCCGCTGTGAAATTATTGACACAGATAGTGAAGACAGACACCCAGGTGAATATTCACCACACCAAATTGATCCGTTTTGCCTCAGGTTGATGCTAGCAAGTGGTCGTGCCAGGGTTCATTATCGTGTCTAAGCAGCCACTGAATCGAAATGCACTATGCGCGTATGTTCACAAGACAGATAAGAGTAATTTTACGCCTCTGTATTTCGTATTTGACTAATCCTCTTCGACAGGAAATAGGGTTGACTCGCGCAGGTAACTGTACAAAAATGATTTAGTCTTTCATTGGTTTGTACATGGTGACCAAATGT
Source organism: Opisthorchis felineus (assembly GCA_004794785.1). Lineage (NCBI taxonomy): Eukaryota > Metazoa > Platyhelminthes > Trematoda > Opisthorchiida > Opisthorchiidae > Opisthorchis > Opisthorchis felineus. The sequence goes on along the minus strand of SJOL01009403.1, from coordinate 2,303,152 downwards.
ATGTGGTCGATGGTCTGCTATGAGTGCCGCGGTGTCAGCATCCTGGGACAAAGCGAGCACATGAGGTGCTGTTGTACCTCTGGCATTTGCTTGGTGACCTTAATATTGTTGGTAAGGTAAACATTTATTACAATGTTGTGATCGATCAAAAGAACGTGGTGGTCCGAAATAAAATAATTTTCCGTCCACGGCCATGACGATATTCACAGCATTCAGCAGAATGAGACTCAATGAAGACGTCTAACACCTTCTGTGGAGGTCAAATATACGGAATCCATTAGTTAATATGCTTTGCTCACTCATACTGACATACCACCGCAGATGGTGTAGCAGCCTGATTTGCACAACACCTAGTTAAGAAGGTTCTTCAAAAGCATTCCAGTTTCATGACTTAGATCAAAGCATAACTACTTACACAAGGGTAAGCAATTTTATACAACAAGCCTCAATTGTCCACGTTCGTAGCGTCAGCAAGTGCACAGGTCTGTCACTGACCGGAGCAGTGCACTGCCAACGTCCGCACACCAAACAGCGGGGAGCGGAATTTTAGCTCAGTCGTGTGAGTTGCGGCCGCCCCTTCCGATAAGTGTCGTGATTCCGATTGGCGGGACGATCACACGGGACTCATGAAAAAACTAGTCAAGGCAGGCTCAGCAAGTGGGACACGACCGCGAATGGGTAAGTCAGCTGCGCACATTCACACACAGACGGGACGGGACGGCCTTTGCGGCAAGCTGAGATGAGCAAAACAAGTGAAGATCAAAGTTACGTAGGCGGAGTAAGCAAATGAATGGGGGAGTTATCATGAGGTCAAGTTAGATTCAATAATGAACATAATGGGTTAATCGCACAGTTCCAGACTGGCCCAAAAGCTAGAAGCCAATTCTTGGTAAATTCTGAGAAGTCCTTTTTATTGGTCGAGTCACATTATAGCAAGTGTTGCGTTTATTCGGATCATTTCCAACAGGCTAGACTTTTGATCTTGGAAAACTGCCGAATGCCTAGATGGTTAACTCATCGGCACTCCAAGTTAATGAGGATGCTGTGCACAATAAACTAGACAAACGGAACAATTCTACCACCTGTTGAAACAAAAAATATTTCTGTGATTAATAAAACTTATGCTGAAATTTCCATTCATACCAACAAGACGGGGATACTGATGTTCACAAGGAGCTGTTCACCGCTGGAATTTGGATGCTTGAAAAGTAGAGGCTATCATTCTAGAACCTTTTATTTTTCCGTTTCAGTTCGGAGAAGGAGATCAGTGGACAATCATTGTGAAACCCTATCAACATGGAGCAACGCGTTGTCAGAACCCTTCCCAGACTGTCAATGTATACCAAGGTGGGCAGTTACCTATGGACACGTCTCAACTTTCGGAATTCGTCAACTTGCCCGCATACCAAGCACAACCTTGTTAGGAATCAAAACGCCTCACTTAATCAGATGACTAATTTTGACATTCCTGTGATGTTACACAAGAGAATGAGCATAATGACTAATAAGCCCAGACTATACGTTTCGGTATACAGCAGTTATTAGACAGAGCACTTGAGAAACCTCTTCAGGTAGCATGTCCCAGTGGGACAGAAAACAAACACAGCAGTCTGTCTGGTAATGTCCTCACGTTGAAACATATTGGTGCAACATATCCGCTCAGAAGGGACAACTGGAGGAAGAATTTCCCGCGCAACTAAACAAAGTCCTTTATAATCTTGGCTAGAGATAATCTGGTTTGTTAGATTATTTCCGAAATTAATCGGCTGCAGTTTGCTCACAGTTCAATGCTTGGTACTACTGAAATGGTAGATTTTCTCGTCAGT
>SJOL01009403.1:2241807-2288668 GCA_004794785.1 Opisthorchis felineus | reverse complement strand
AGTTCAGTGTAGAGAAACGGAGAGAGGCTGCCAAAGGAACGTTGTGTGTTGAAAATATTACGTGATAATTCCCCTATTTTGTTGATTGATTGAGTGCATAGCGACGAAGCTGTTGCTGTACCGCTGGCTACGTCGCCGGATCATCCAATGAAGGTTGGGCGAGCACTGCTGTTGGTATGACCAATATCATACGTACTTCGCGAATTCTGGTAAAATACTTTAAGAACTGAAGCAGTTATTTCATTCAATTCAATTCATTTCATTCATTCAATTATTTCATTCATGGGACGCAAAATGTCTGAGTTGCTGAGAAGTTCGCACACTGACAGAAGTGCTGGGTGAGAATGTGTTTTCGACGACTCGTCTAACGACCAGGGCGGATTATGTATAGGTTTGAACACGGATTACATGCGTAAAGTCCCAACTAGATCAGTTAAGATCATCAACACCGTGGCCTGAAATCCCGTTGTGGGCTCTCAAGTCCCCTATCGGATGAAATGCAAGATTACAGTGTCTATATGCCAGACTGTGCATCAACACACTCGAACGAAGGCGCTTTAGTCCTTAAGCAGTAGCCTTGATCTTTCAGTAGCCTACCTGGACGACAGTGGTGGCTCTTCTCGGTTGTTGTTTTTTCAAGCGTTTACCGAAGTGTGGCCTTTAAGGAATTTAACAGCGTTAGTTAAATCAAATGTATCTACTTAATACCAAACTCTGTTTTACGAAAATGATAGTCGTGCGACTAACGCAGTATTTTACTTCCTCATCTTTAGTTTAAAAAGGTTGATCGGATCAACATACTTGGAGAAAATTGCATGACCAGAGTGAAGTCATCCCTTGACAGAGCACGCCGATGCAATTCGTAACTGAGCGTATTTCGTAGGATTATTCCTTTTTTTATTAATGAGCCCGGTGGCTACCGGGTTAGGCGCAGTCGCACATAGACTGGCACAGCAGAGGAAGTCTTTCCTGTGTTATACGTTTTGCAGGCAGATCTGACTGTACAAATGATCGTTTGTCTGTTCGATGAGCTGAGTCACAAACGCTCCGTCACCGGTGATAGTAAGATTATCAGTGTGTGGTAGACTAACGGTCTTTTGTGGCCTACACCACGCAAAACTACCATACTATACATTGATGACGCTTCCTACAGTCGGTGACGGAATGCTTGAAACCGAGTTACCCATTCATCGAATATATCAACGGCCAAACAACTCTGTTTTCGCTCACGTTGAATGTAGATGTGACAGAGAAAGTAGTTTTGGACGGCTAGAATATTGTCCTCACCAAACGCGAGAAGCGAAGTTGACAAATGAGCAGTACCCGGGATTCTTGATATCGGGCAAGTAAAAGGGGTGAGCACAACCGAGTGCGATGGTTTCAGGCATATAACGCAACTGACTCATTCTGTCCAGTCTGGTTGTTCATGATGTAGTCTAGTTTCACGGCAGAACGCATCACTCTCAAGGTTACTAAAAGCTCTTTGTTTAAATGTTACTTTCCGCTCGTATCAAATTGTTGAAGATCGTTTGGTGTAAACCATGGCTGTCAGCCAACCTAATGTCCTCAAATTACCACTCTCTCTGTGTTGTTCATTCTAAATTAAATGTAATTTGGCCCTGTTTATAAGATTAAAGTGGAGCGCCAGTCTCTTAGACGTAGTCATGATGAAAGACCGTTTATTTGGTATACGTCTATCGTAGATTGTTTTGGTACCGACGGACGATAGCGGACTAGCTCGCCGGTGTGAAGTATACAGAGAACTTGCGATGGACATATTGTCTGGACGAACCGAGGACCGAAGAGGTTTACCACCCGAGTGCGAGGTCTACTTCCGTCTACCGCGTGTAAGCTGGCGCGAAACGGGATCAGTGGCTGAACGTAAGTGATGGAATTGTCGCTACTGTGCATCGGCTTGCAATCCTTGTAGTTCTGTGTTACAGGGTAGTATACATTGTAGAGTTTTGCTTTTAAGTTAGCTGACAATGCTGCAATATAACATGATATTCTCAAGGCTTTTGTAATAATTTGTGGTGGTTGTTTTCATATTTCAGTGGCGATAAAAAAAGAAGGTAATTTGTTTGCGCTGGCGCTAGTTTGAATGCTCCTTTCAAATGCCGTAGGCGTCAGTTAGGCAGAGAATACATGAACGTACAAATCGATCTCGATGACCACCGTGGTCAAGCGGGTATGTAAAAGGATGATTCGAACCGCATAACCTCGGGCATGGAGCTCGCATTTTAACACTGGTGACAACTCACTCAGAGAGGAATGCGCATTAGTCTTATATGTTTGAGCAGTAATCGGAGACGCGGTGAACAGATGAAGAAATTGTTTACTTGCACGTGAATCCATCATGCTCGTTTCCTGTGATAAAGCCAACCTGAAGTGCATCTGGTTTCGACCATACAGGTCAGAACCGTTTTGTGAACGACCTATAGTAAATATGCCAAAACAGACCCTCGACTGTCTACCTGTGTTCAAACCAACAAAGCATCTGTTGATCAGAATTATAAGAATGGGAAAAACGACAGCACAGACCATGACTGAAAGAAGCGGTATGCGAAAACATCTGGCGAGAAGTTTATGACTTGACTTATCGGGCGTAATCCTGATTGTTCAACATCCATGAATATCAGTCAATCAAAATAAATGATACAACAGCGACTGCAATGCCAGTTGTGGGAATAAGGGGCCTAGCCTACACAAGAACAAAGGAGATTCTCGGGGGAACTCGGAACAAGTACTCGAAATCCGGTATTATCTAAATCCATCAGTCATACTGGAAGAAGCATCCAATATTATTAGCCTTTTCTTAAAATTGCATCAAATAGTCACCGTATTCCTGCAAAAATATCTTTAGGATTGATTTGGTGCCCTCTACATGTATAGTATATATTTTGTATAACCTTTTCATGCTGATCGAGTGGTCCGCATTTCTGGTTTTCCACCACTGGTAAGCTGCCTTTTTTAGATGACCAGGCATTCACACTATCTTCGTGTATCATTCATAACACAATGTTTGGATCGTACATGTTCACTCAACAGAGCCTACATTTTCCATTTGGTACAGGTTGTCTTTGTAATACCACCTGGTCTGAAACAGATATCTGTGACAAGATGACCGGCCAATGTGTCTGCAAGCCAGGTGTGGTGGGGAGACGTTGTGATCGCTGTGCGCCTTATCACTACGAGTTCGGGTCGAGAGGATGCAAAGGTAAACCTACAGGACTGTTTCTGTAAAGCATTTGCTTTATGCCTCACGAGGGAGAATCCTAGCGGTCCTCATCTGTTTACCTTACACACCTTACACAACTTACTTGACTTGCCTTACCTTATACATGTTTCTCCTAAGTTCAACGTATCGTTGAGGCTTAAGGTGATGGAGAGAGTCGAATTCTTTATCGGTTTTATGGAGTTTCTTTTTGTAGTAACCTTTATGATGTAGGGACTGTAAGATTTCCCACCCTTATTAAGGCTCATCGTTCTTCGTTACGAGCCAGTAATGATCTTACGAGCTTCGACAGAACAATATTCATGTACAGATTTCTGGTGAAAAATTACCACTTGATTATTTTTTTTCAAATGAGTTGACTAGTTTTATTTGGACCGATTTTCGACGCAACCTACAATTTCAGTTTTGCAAACAATATACCTCATCAATCGAAAGTTCAATATTTATTCACGAAGAAGATTAGTGAGATTCTCATATTCCCTTATTAGTGAGAGTTTGCATTGGGTGTACCGTTCAAGTGATTTTGTCCCCCACATAGAAAATGCAGCTGCTGCAGAGACCAAGGCAAAACATTATTTTGATGGGACATCTCCGAGTTGGGTTCATGAGAATGATATCTCAAACGTGCACTTTGTGTGTGGAAATTTCAAGGTCATAACACACGTTTCATTGCCGTGGGATTTCTACAATCAATTGGATGCGAGTCAAGTACAGCGCTATTTTGGGTCTGCTATCATGTCTTCTGATTGATGTGTTTCTGAGGTCAGTGGGTAATCCCATGCGACCAGCGAGTGTGGGGGTGTCTTGGCTTTGTGTGCGTGTACGCGCGATTATGTGTCTCCGTTTGTTGTTGCGCTTGCCGTTGAGATTCCTGCTTGATCTCTGGCCACTGTGTCTACTAAGATGTGCAGTAAGCCCAAGCCAGCTGGACGGGATGCTGGTTCCATCACTACGGCTGATGCAGTTTTGTGGCGCGTTTATCTCTAGCATTTAAGCGCACGCCCGTTCCACTACGCCGTGTTTTGACTTTAGAAGTTTCCATATTATACACCAAATCGCGCCCAATGTGTTTAACAAGATCCGAGCTGAGTTTGGCCCCGGACTCCTATGCAGTTTTAATGCATTGAATTTGGTGGCAACAGTTGAGTAGATTGCCAGTGGCTACAAAATAAAAGCTTTGGTCTAAAAGTCTATAGATCGAAACGCCCCGTTGTATGTTATGAGTGATAGCCATAAGAATATGGCTTAAACACACAGTCAGGTGGTTTAGTCTGATGACTAACAGTAAGGATGAAAAACCCGTGTAGTCCTTATCGTCCTTTCATCATGGATTTGCATAACCTTACAAGACGAAAGTCACAGGTGCAATATCCTCACTCCTTGGAAACAATGTTGTCTGAGGTGATTTCCCTACCCAGGTGACTGGCATGTAAAGCAACCTACATGAAGCAAAATGGAAACTGTGTGACCATGCCTTGACATAAAAGTCCTGGAAATAAAAATGGTCATCTGTGAGCTCAGAACTCTACCCAAAAAGGCAGATCATTATGTTTCAATAACTAAAACGTCATTCAGAATTTATACCTCAGTAATGGCTACTTGGTACTAGTATACTCCAAATTTCTCGAATTTACATTTGTAAGATGGGAATCTTCTTTTTTATGAAACATTGTTCATTCTATTTCAAGAGGTACTGATTGGTTTTTTATGTCAGTCATATATTAGCGAGCCACCACTATTCCTTTTTTTCCGATACTCGTAATCTAGTGGCCAATAGGGCATTGAGTCGAGACTTCGGAATTGAAGTATCAGGAGAGAAGCTGTTACAGGCAGTTCTGAAAGTTATGGGACCCGGACAGTTGACACGCCGTACTAAGTCTTATTGTTTTTAATGGACACTTATTGCTGTTTCCTTTTCCCTGCCCACTTTAGATTGTGCCTGTAACCCTCAGGGTTCCGTCAGTCTTCAGTGCGATCCGGAAACCACGCTGTGTCGGTGCCATGAAGGAATCGTCGGAAAGCACTGTGATACTTGTAAACCTGGAACTTGGAACTTTCCGCGATGCCAGCCGTGTTTCTGCAATGAGATGAGCAATATGTGCAACCAGGTAAGATAGCATATTTACAGGAAATTAGCCCTCCTCTGGTCGACTTTCCCCCTACCACCATTCGTTTCATAGTAGTGAGAGGCTTTCCCAACACAGCCCCACAAATGCTCTGGAGCAGCGTCAACAGAGAGTATACGGACTACATGTCGGAGAGACTGGGAGCAACTGCCTCGCAGAAATAGTCCGATGAAATAATGGTTGTATATCCTCTTCATGTGTGGACTGACGTCATTCATATTCGCACTTAGCCGTTCTGTCGCATTTTGTATTACCTTACAGACTGCTTCTTCATACAAGCCCCACGGTTGTCTTAGTACGCTAGCAACAGTATATGCTCATTTGAACAATGGCCTCCAATAATTCTGTGCTTTGGGAGACTTCCGGTGGATTCCACCTAACTGTTTCAAAGCATGTGGTCGTTTCAACGCTAGTTTATCGGAGAAATGGGCCTCCAGGACCCGACGCCAACAAGAGAGGGATGGTAATTTGCATTGCGTGAGAAAGTTTGGTAGCCAGCTCTTCAAGATGTTTCATTAGCACCACGGACAAACTATGTGGAATCACACGGCTATTTTGGTGGTTGTGTGGCCTTTCGAAACTATTACTGAGAAAATTAGCGTTTTGGGAAATGATTTCGTCTAAACCAGAACTGGTTGATAATATTGTGCTTGAGGAGGATACCACTTTCAAGAATGATGAAACCTCTCGGACAGCCCACCATCAGTTTCTCCCTTCTGGGGCTCAGTCCTTGGATCTCCATCAATCTTACTTCCGAGCTCAACACCAAAGTGAACGCATATGAAGATAAAAAGCCATTAGCAATTTAAGATGATCTAAGTGACAGACTGGACCAAACCTCTTGTTTTTGATAGTGCTGTTGTGAATGATCGCTGTTAAATGACCGCACTAGAAGAGACAAAGATCTATGTGATCAAGAGCGATGGAGATACAAATATAGAATAGCGTTCCCCAGTATTGTGTGGTATGCCAGTCCTTCCTGCAATAAAAATTTCCAAGATGAAACTTATTGTTCAGAAACGTTGTTGACCATTCGAGGAGTTCTTTTAGAAAGATGATGTGCTATACAGTAGTCCACGATGACTGCTTCACACTAATTCATATTAACTCGAATAAATGAATGACCTACAACTAGCGGTGCACCTTATTTGGAAGTAGTCTGAAGCGTAAAGTGGGCACTATTTGATCGACAATCTGGGTGGTTTCGCAGACAGCAGGCAAATAACTCGGCTGGCTTATTAGTATACTGCTAATCCTCCTTACCGCACCTTAGGTTTTCGGGGACAAACTGGCTGGATTCTAAATGTTGCCTAGTAGAACAGAAACGAACGGTACGAAGGCTCTGTTTTGTGAGGTTTTCGACTGTGCACAAGCCAACATAGAAGCACACAACCAAACCGCTGATCACCGTTAACCGTACTCAACGTGATGGGTTTTGATATTTTCACACATTTACTGATTTGAACGTCGAATTTTGACGACACTGGCAGATGGACACTTCCAGGTCTTTCTTTTATCTTTATTCCCAACGAACAACAGTACGTCCTGAGTAGGTGTGTTATAATAACTTATGTACGTTATGCATGGGAACATGAAAGTAGGTACACAATGGCTATCATGAGGTTTAATTAGACGAGCTCGTTAACTAGAGTTATGCTCAATCAGGTGAAAGCACCGGGCATAGCACTGGAGAAGAAATCACCTCAATGCATCCCCAATAGTAGCGTACCAAACTGATCCCAACCGGACGTCAAGAGCGTACTCTATTGCTAACGATTTGGCACCAGCATTATTCGGTTCACGTAGACTATTCACCAATGCCATAGGTCTCCTCTCCAGAATGGTTGTCACCTGCCCACTATACTTCCGGCTTATCAGTTGCTAGGATGCTGCAAGTGTTGAATTCACTTCCACAAGAACCCCAGATCGAGAAAGGACGCTGTAGTGGAATTCCCTTGTTATTTGTAGCAAGAATTCTCCGGAACAATGAGAAAAGCGAAGTATGTTCAGTTGTAGCACAGTTAATTAGGTATAAAACTTTATGTTAATGATAACCTTGTTCGATAATAAAGCTTCCACCATAACAGAACATGTAACTAGCGAAATACACTCATTTGCAAACAAATTTGGTTTTGCGAGAGACTAACCTGGAACCCAGCTGAATCTCTCGTTTGTGATGTTTCCAGGCAACTCAGCAAACTTAAGAGTAGTGTATTACGAATATACATGTATCGCGATATCTCGAATATCGTAGCAACTGAAACATGAGGCGGCCTGGTGCAGCACATTCAGTTGCCTGGAAACATCACAAACGAGAGATTCAGCTGGGTTCCAGGTGAGTCTCTCGCAAAACCAAATTTGTTTGCAGATGAGTGTATTTCGCCAATTTCGTGCAATTTGGTTTCAAGTAGAACATAAGGTTGACGGAAACTCGGGGACTGCGCCTACCTGATGAGCCCCAAGAAGGGCGAAACCGGTCGTGGGCTGTCGAAGAATTTTCAGCAACCTTATGAGTAGTGCATTACGAATATACATGTATCGCGATATCTCGAATATCGTAGCAACTGAAAAATGAGGCGGCCTGGTGCAGCACATTCAGTTGCCTGGAAACATCACAAACGAGAGATTCAGCTGGGTTCCAGGTGAGTCTCTCGCAAAACCAAATTTGTTTGCAGATGAGTGTATTTCGCCAATTTCGTGCAATTTGGTTTCAAGTAGAACATAAGGTTGACGGAAACTCGGGGACTGCGCCTACCTGATGAGCCCCAAGAAGGGCGAAACCGGTCGTGGGCTGTCGAAGAATTTTCAGCAACCTTATGAGTAGTGCATTACGAATATACATGTATCGCGATATCTCGAATATCGTAGCAACTGAAAAATGAGGCGGCCTGGTGCAGCACATTCAGTTGCCTGGAAACATCACAAACGAGAGATTCAGCTGGGTTCCAGGTGAGTCTCTCGCAAAACCAAATTTGTTTGCAGATGAGTGTATTTCGCCAATTTCGTGCAATTTGGTTTCAAGTAGAACATAAGGTTGACGGAAACTCGGGGACTGCGCCTACCTGATGAGCCCCAAGAAGGGCGAAACCGGTCGTGGGCTGTCGAAGAATTTTCAGCAACCTTATGAGTAGTGCATTACGAATATACATGTATCGCGATATCTCGAATATCGTAGCAACTGAAAAATGAGGCGGCCTGGTGCAGCACATTCAGTTGCCTGGAAACATCACAAACGAGAGATTCAGCTGGGTTCCAGGTGAGTCTCTCGCAAAACCAAATTTGTTTGCAGATGAGTGTATTTCGCCAATTTCGTGCAATTTGGTTTCAAGTAGAACATAAGGTTGACGGAAACTCGGGGACTGCGCCTACCTGATGAGCCCCAAGAAGGGCGAAACCGGTCGTGGGCTGTCGAAGAATTTTCAGCAACCTTATGAGTAGTGCATTACGAATATACATGTATCGCGATATCTCGAATATCGTAGCAACTGAAAAATGAGGCGGCCTGGTGCAGCACATTCAGTTGCCTGGAAACATCACAAACGAGAGATTCAGCTGGGTTCCAGGTGAGTCTCTCGCAAAACCAAATTTGTTTGCAGATGAGTGTATTTCGCCAATTTCGTGCAATTTGGTTTCAAGTAGAACATAAGGTTGACGGAAACTCGGGGACTGCGCCTACCTGATGAGCCCCAAGAAGGGCGAAACCGGTCGTGGGCTGTCGAAGAATTTTCAGCAACCTTATGAGTAGTGCATTACGAATATACATGTATCGCGATATNTATTCTATTTTATCTCATTGGAAGGGATGCAAAAAACCTTGATACCTGAAATCACGTGTCTCCTTTGAAACTTGCATTTTCAGACTACGGGTCATTGTGAAAATTGTCGGGAAAACACTGGTGGGATGTACTGTGAAAAGTGCAAAGAAGGCTTCTACGGTGACCCACAGCGTGGAACACCATGTAAACCATGCGCATGTCCCGGAGGAGGTGTCAATCATGCTACGGAATGTCGAATGGGTCCTCTAGAAGAACAAATTTGCTATTGTCAAGTTGGTTACACAGGTAAGTCGAGAGGATTTCAACACTGAATTTTGTTTTCTATATTGAAAAAGAGCACATCCCACCAGTGTCCGTTCCTTTTTTGACATACAGGGGCGCGGTGTGATGAATGTGCCATGAATTATTTCGGGAATCCAACGGAGCTTGGCGGATCATGTCGTCCTTGCCAGTGTTCGGGTAACATTGCCCTCAACGAACCCGGTGGCTGCGATCCCCAAACCGGACGCTGTTTGAAATGCCTGCACAATAGTGAAGGCTTTAACTGTGATGTGGTGAGTTGGTGTTAAGACGTTCTGAAGAAGTCTAAAATCAGTCGTTATGTGCGTAATTCGTTATAAAGACTTGCTTGGTGTTCTCCAGAACATACGAAATGTGTAAATCAATATCTTACGGGCAGCTTAGACCGTATTCCTTATTTTGCACTGTTTAGGATGTACTGATTAGTGGCTGCCGTTTGTTTCAGAACGGTTACCGTACAGTAATAAGCTCTGAGTGTTTATCTAATTAAAATTCACTTCTTGTCAATTCAAACCCGCTGTATTAGTCTAAGATGGATTCGAGGCCATTCCTGTCAACTTTACCTACACCAACGCTGAAATTTGAGTCAGATTGTGTACTTTCACGATCTGTCACATTAGCTATGAGTCTCATCAGAACTATGACATCAGCTCGCAGAGAGTTGCTTGATTCATGGCTTTATTTTTCTATTGGGCTGAGTGAACTATCGTAGACTGGTTGCTATGTCGGAAAGAACGAAACGAAAAGTTACAGAACAAGGACAGTGTTTGCAACACTCCCGTTTAAATGGTCCTCTTCTTGCAGTGATAGGATTACTCGGGTAGTTCACAGTATGGGTGAAAAGTTAGCCCTGCTCTTTGCGCCTAATAGCCCTGATCACTAGAATTGTTCATATGTTCCACTGAGGTTTGAACCCTGGTAATCATGTGACGCGTGAAGCATCCAAGTTTGACCCACTAGATTCGTGTAGCTGGTCTTAGGGGAACTGTTCGTATGCTGCCGATAGCTTCACGTGTGATATGGTAAAACCAAAGGCCACACTAGCCATTCTCATGCATGTAGCCTGTCACACACCCACGGATCATACTTGCTGCATCGTCACACTTTTTTGGTTGTGCTTGTTTGCCCTCAGACCTGGTTGGGAAGTTGATTCCGCAGGCTTAGTGCCGCAACGTTTTGCCACCGTATTCAAATGTTTTGGTGAGGGAAACAGTGTGTTGTGTGCTTTGGATCCACTTCTGCAAACAGACAGTGTGTCAAATGTACGGGATCCTAGGATATTAGCCAAAAATCACGGGAAAGAGCTGGACTATCTTTCATTGTTTTCGGGTTTTTGGATGTCTCGCTTCATCTGTTTAATTGTGCTTCATAGGCAGGGTGATCCGGCCATTTTTATTTTCGCTTGTTTACAATTTTTCCAGTGCAAACTTGGATACTGGGGTGATGCCACCAGGCAAATGTGTCAACCATGCAACTGCTACGCCCCGGGAAGTGTAGACGAGGCTAAAGCAGGATGCAATCGTGATGACGGTCAGTGCCCCTGCTTGCCCAATGTAGTTGGTGCAAGATGCTACGAATGTGCACCAGGCTTCTTCAACCTGACTTCTGGCAAAGGTTGTGAACCGTGTCAGTGTGACCCAACGGGGTCAGTGAGTGACAAGTGCGACGCGGTAAGCTGGTTATCCATTTATTACATACAGTCATTCGAGCGGAAGCTACTCATGCTGCTTCTTTTCGAAGCCGTTTATCACAGTCAACTTGTGCTCCCCTTCCAACAGACAGAAAGTTTTCCTTACCGATTTTCATACTTGTGATATTTTATCCTCTGATACTCAGAGTCATGCTCTCTTACAGCGATTATCTGGAGTTACCAGACCTATTTCATACCTTTTTCAGGATAAGATACCGCGGCATTACTCGTGAAACGTTCTTGACCCAAGAATGCGCAGCTACAAGCTTCTTCAAAAATGTGCAAAGTGAACCAAGGCTGGAAACACCTTGTTTTACGGTCCTATGGGGACATAGTATTAGACCCCTATGGAGCCATCAACAAACTGGTAGCAGAACATCTTCATAAGCCCATCACGCTTTCGCGTAACTAATGCCGATACATTTTGACAACAAGGAGTTGAATGTCTGGAGAGCAGACAGAATTTGACAGCGGCCAGCAGACGGAAGCATCAGAAAGCGTTGTCACCTCTCATAAGTGAATTTGGTGTTTCTCTATCAGACATGAACCCTTATTCTCAATTTTGTCAGCACTGTGGGTTGGCTTCTGAAGGAAGCTACAAGATGAGTTGGGATGAACTAAGTTTGAACTGAAGCTGTCAGCCTTTGGTCAGTACCTTCTTAACTCATACATGAATTTCACGATCAGCTATTTTGTGCTTGTTCATAATCTGAAATTCGACGCCCAATTAAGGCTTCGCATGAAATTTTAACATTCCTTCAACACCGACATGGGAAGTTGATTTTTACCTTAGAGGAAATGCTCTTAATTTTGTTTGCAAGATCATATTTTTGGCTTGGGACTCTCGGCCCTTTGAAGCTATAAAGTCAAAAACAAGGGATCTAGTTGTAGCAAAGTGTTGTAAATACCTACAGTGCCTGTAAAATCCCTGGGCAATAAGAAGATCCAGCTATCTTAGCATTGTAAGCGTACTATAATTGCGCGATAAATTTTTTACTAAAGGGTCTGTGGGTTGTTGAACTAAAAGGTCGTTCTCTCAAAAATGTTGGCATACTTGTTGATATTAATAGAGGTAAGTTTTACACACAAAAAAACTGTTGGAGCTTGCAGGTTTCTATGAAGTTTTGTTGGAAGAGTGGAGCCGCGAGGATGAGTACCCGAAAGTGTTATTTGTGAAATACTTTGATCTCGCATCAATACGGTCCCAAAACCATCACTCAGTTAATTCGACCGATCCCTGACAGTTGGACAGTAATAATCAGGAGCACATCCATCCATCCAAAGCATTTTATCGTGCCGAATATGAAACAGGTTAGCATTAATAACTCAGTTCGAACCGAGTCCACTTGGTATCAAATTCACAATATCGACCGTTTTACAAGCAAGCTTCTATAAAAAAAACTACCTTCTCCTTATTGGGCAGTTGTTGATGTGTTGTCAGTTTCATTGTCTAATAGAGCAACAAACGTGGTGAAAACAACAAACGTAGCTACTTGCCATCACCGTTTCTCGTCACATTGTAGCTTTATTCCCAGCAAGTACCGAGCAATCAGGCTGATACAAGTCGATACAGGTATTCATTTCAATTTGCTCAGATTCAAGCTTTGTTTTCCCCCTAACTCCAATCTTATAGGGAGAACCTACATCACCACCCGGTACTTATATGGTGTCTAGAGAACTAACTGATGCGACCTTTGAGATGGCATTTTCTCCCTTTCAGTAAGCTCTGTTTCGCGAGAAGCACTGTCTTCACGGTCAGATGAATTCCCACTTCCCACTCCTTGTTGGGATATGTTGGCAAATGCACACATGACCGTGGGACTCTAAGGGATGTTTATCTACATAGAGATATTTGGTAACTGCGACAAGGTTTCCTAATGTTCTCTATATCGGTCTTTAGATTTCGATCAGGTGCTAATCAATGACATTCCATGCGTCATGCCAGTCAAACTGTAAATGAAACTGTGAAGGACAGAGGCGTGTCCCTTATATTGCGACACAAAAGGAAGAATGATCTTCTCAGACTAGAGCACTTCGACAAAAAACAGTTGAATTTGTGAGCACTGGCAATCAGAGTAAGACTAAAGCAAGCCACAAACTTCTGCGTGACAGGTTTTCCTCCAACCGAAAGACGTTTGGATTCATTGATTGCCTTTGCCACAAATAGGCTTCCCAACAGATTGGTGACACTATTGCTTCTCTTCGCACCGGAAACACCGCTATTTCATCTTAATTCATTCCGATAGGACCTGTTGTTCTATAGATATATTTGGATCCGTTTGCTAACTAAAATGCAATCCGTGACCCCAAGGTGCACCGTCGGAAGCACTGGGAATACTGATAGACCATCGACGTCATATTCCGACTCTCTCTCTCTCTCACTTCTCCGAGTTTGACTTCACCAGGAGAACCTTCCGTATCACGTTCCCTAACAACACTTCCACCTACTGTTATGTCGACGTAAGTCCGCATCCCCAGGTGTATTGCTTCCGGTGGTAGTGAGCGACAACCGAACCTGAATCAGCTGCACTGAATGTTTTACCCAGATAAAGCTGATGGGTCATGCCAATTGACACAGTTGATTAACGGGCAACAGTTTGAGGAAGTCAGTGGGTCGTATGTTGTTGTTCCTCACTTGTCCCAGCGAACTTTGACTACCAAGAAACTAACCATGGCAGCGCATAGCAGCTGTAGAGTAGCTACCAAGCCCTCCATTGTGTGTCCACACAAACATCTGCGACTCAAATGCACGGTTGACATCCAGTTTAAATTTCACCGCTCATAATCATCAGATAGGCGCAGTGCCCGAGTTTCCGTCAACCTTATGTTCTACTTGAACCCAAATTGCACGAAATTAGCGAACTGCACTCATTTGCATACGAATTTGGCTTTGACGGGAGATTCACCTGGAAACCAGATGAAAGTAGGTCAGTGGAACAGATCAGATTGGCGGAAAAAATGCTAAGAATCTGGAACTCACCAAAGGTTCCCACGCGACGATTTACATAGAAACAACCATCTAACTGCTTCACATTGCATGTCGTCTCTAGTAGAAATATCCTATGATTCGCGTGCTAGAAGGAGTCAAAGACCCCAAAAACCCCTACTTACAAGTCAGACAAGTTTGAAAGCCTGATTTGGAGTTTATCATCATTTGAATCGGTAACAACCGTTGATTGCTGACTACTTTTCAGATTACCGGTCAGTGTCAGTGTAAACCGGATCGAAGTGGCCGCAAATGTGACCGATGTCGTCCCACGTTCTACGGTAGTCCGAACGAACTCGATGGATGCAAACGTGAGTGCCATTTTACATGTTCAAAAACAGCACAACCGTCGAGAAATTGAGGCAGTGGTGCCAGGTTATTTTAAGTCGCTCACCATGTTCTAAACAGGAAATTGCCGACTGCACAAGGCCGTAACAACCTTTATTGTACACAATTGACATCAATTCGTATATTCACATGATGTGCTTCAAATTTCACGTGATTTGTGGGAAAATGTAGGGGCAACTATTGTGGTTTAACCTGGACGAACAGTACAGCATTTGTTTGATCCCTGCGCAACACAGCATCACAGTACTGGATACCCGTCTACAAAAGTGGAATGTCCATAAATGAGGGTATCCCTCTCCGACGCCGAATAGCCATTAATGTTTCTGTCCTAAGACTGCGTGACTAGGTATTGCGCAGAAATAGGGGACATTAATTTACTGAGCTTTTAAAAGGCGAAGAGTTGGCTTTTTAGAGGATTCTGAATAACTGACATCCAGACTTTTGTTCGGTGACCTCCAAAAACAAGATAGCTCCAACAGATGTTAGAGACGATCACTTCCTGCTCCTAAAGACGAAACTTCCAATTGGAATCTTTCGAAAAATTAAGCTGTTTCCGTTTCTGGTGTACACTTCCATAGATGAGAGATCCAGCTAAATGAATGACGGCAGTTGCTTCTAATGCTGTATTGTATCGGTGGATACCACTACCGTTTTTCACATAACAGCTGTCCACAAATGTAACAAGATTTCATTTTTATGGGCTAGTCATTGATGGCTATCTCATTTCATGTCTTAGATCCACCGCTTCCTCCTATATGAGTGTAGAATAAGTCATCGTTTCTGGTAGGATCACGGAGGATTCACTTGTAGTCCTTCATATTTAGGTTTCTCAGTCTATTCCCAGGTATTGCATCCACCTTAGGATCCCATAAATCTTTTATTTTCCGGAGGTACATGTGCTTATTTTCCACAATCAGCATTTTAGGGACATTTGTTTTAATGGCCCTGGGGAGTTTATGAATTACTCACACTGAGAAACATTTTCTTCATGCAAGTATCTTTCCGTCTGAAAATAAAGCAAACCTCTATCCAGATTCTACTTCTTGTAACATCCCGTGTACGCCACGAAACGAGAATGGTCGTCATTCTTCCGTTCAATACAGTGGTTATTTCCTACCTCCATGAATGAGTACGCACTAAGTGGTTATGCGACGTTGAGCATATCCTGAAAACCCTGCGAAACTCAAAAGGACAGTTCGGTATTTTGGAGTTTAGTAGCCAGTGCATGTTTACTCACCCACAAAGATCGATATTAAGCAGAATTCAGAGACAAACCTCAATGTCAAAATCAATGCTAATCAGCGCACACGCACGTGGCAATCCAGATATCATGTTTCGTTTCACCTGAAGATTGGTCGAGAAAAAACGCTTTGGTGTATCTGCGTGATAAGCACAGACCAAGGACAGAATGGATCAGTTGAAAGCATGAAAATTATTCCCCTTGTGGTTCACCTTCATAGTATCTTGCTGGAACGGAGGACTGTACAAGCGCGCTAACGAACTGAAATTAGTCACTCACAAATTCTTCAGTGAGAATGTGTAAAAGCGCAAGATTTAGTAGGAAAAATCCATTGCTTAGCCACGCGGCATTCCTTTGTGGAGACTATTTCTACCTCCTGAGACTGGGTTCATTGCCCCCGTCTGGTCCATTTGGTGGTCTCTAATTCTCAAAAGAAACCTAACGATAAGCCAACGGGGAATTTGAAATTATCCCCAGTTGCATCTGTAATGCGCTGTACAATCGATTTGATTGGAAAGAGGTGCGTTTGGTGGGCAAAATCCTGGAAGATACTTTCTGCAGTCGATTCGTGTGTAGCCTTGTTTGTCCCAACAACCAATTGCGCCAGTCACTTGTAAGGACTGTTGTAGACCAATCCGATTCAAGGCCACCGATTTTTCATTCATCAGAACGTCAACCGAAATTGCAGTGTGATAAATATGCTGTTGTGCATCCTTCCGGCATGTCTCTTGGGGACGCAAGCAATCAAACGTAGAAAATTACCTGGGTTGTTTTGCTAAATTCTTCATCGTCGGCCAGGCGTTTACCACATTTCCAGATTTCCCTACATTTATTTATCTGTTATCTGCTATGTAGTGTTGTGCTGTTTAATCCACCATAAATGCAACGGTACAGGGACTATTGAATCATCAGTTGATTTCTTCAGTAGCCACCCAAATCAATCGGAGAACTTATATCCGACATGTTCAGTGTTGGAGGCGATGCAACGTCTACAACAGAACAATTAGTAATGAACTGCCCCAACCCAGTTCAAGGCTTGCCAACCGGATCATTTAAATTTTCCATACTTTTCAACACCTTCAGACTTCATTCTTATGCTTTTCTGATTGTGTTCCTTTCCCTAGCTGCCTTAAGGGGGACGATAGAGATGGTCCAATGCATTAGAATTGACATCACGTTTAATCGCGTGGTTTGTGTCTTGGCTGGAACAACTTGATTCCACTTAGTGATCACGCATACTTAAGACAACCTGAAGTGCGCTGAAACGTTGACCATATCTGCCTTCTACCAAGTTCGTAATGAGGTGGGGATAAGCGGATAAGCTGCAATAAACTGAATTCCAAGCAATATGTAATAAGATTCGTTCCGTTTACATTGTCGAACCATCCGACACACTCATTCACAAACGCCTTCCTGCAAGGAAATATAGTGCGATATCTTGAGTATCTTACCAGGTGAAACACGAGGTGGACTTGTGCAGCACATTCGGTTAAAGAAAAACGTCTTAAACGAGAGATTCAGCTTGATCAGTTGAGCATCCCGTTAACACTAACATTAGCTGTAAATTTCTTAAAATTTGAGTTCAATTAGAACATAAACTTGACAGAACCTCGGGGACTGTACCTATCTGATGAGTCCCGACAAGGGCAAAACCGATCGTGGGTCGCTGAAGTGTTTTTAGCAACCTTATGAGTAATTCTGTTTCAAGAAAACACACTACTCGTTACTGCTTGGCAGAAGTCTCAGGCGGACAAATCGTGACGAGGAAAGTTGGTAGGGAGGAGGCTACGGTCCAACTTTTATGTTGTTTTGATTATTCAAATAATTTCTTGTGTTGTGGGAAAGTCAGCTGCGGCAGTATGGGCACCGTCGGATGATGTTATTTCTCACGTTTGAGTACCTGACAATTAAAGGAATAACCGACGAGAACCTAAAGAATATTCATTTTCGGCTTGGGGGAACGTCCTAAATTCCGTTACGTGTACTGTGAATAATATGCACCATTCAGTCAGTAATCTCTTGCTTGCCCAAGTGATTCTGTTAGAAACAGAATGGTCTCCGGACAGCCTACTCAAACATTTGGATGCAAGTGGCTGAATGAAGCAATCATCACAAGTGGCCCTGTAGCAAGCTCAGTCCAATATTCAATGAACTCTGTGAAGTAGCATGTCGACAGACTGCGTCAACTAGGACCATTTATTAAAGACCTATAAGAAATACAGAATGAAGTAAAGAACTATCAAGATGATGTTCGAGGAAGACCTAACGAATTACTGACGGTGCTCCTGAAACGACACATACCACTGTGGTACTTTCGCAGTCAACGGAGTTTCCATGTGTCACCGTGTACTCAACAGCAACGTCAGAATAGGAGTCACCTAAAGTTCTCAGCATATCAGTTAGAAGCCTTACTGAAAGAACAGAATGAATACGCCAGCACGAACTTCAGCAATATCGAAACCGAATAATTTTGGGGACTGCGCGTCAGGTTAGTTTGGAGAAACTAAGATTTAATATAGGCTTTAGTGTGAAATGACTGGAGTTGCTAGTAACTTTCGACAGGAGTGGACAGTACTGAACCGCACAAACGAAAAGTAGGAAGGTTGGCCGACTGTGGTTTCAATAAGGACGGACGTCCCAGTGATTAGTTGATGGATCAGATAGAGATGGCCCCATGTGGTCACCTTCGTAGTCTGGTTTTGCTTTAAGGATATTGCCATTCCTGACCACCAAACGGGTTTGCATGACACACTAACCCCGAATGATTCTCATGTGTCTGTTAAATTCCCAGAAAGTAAGGACGAGCTAACAACCGATCAGTCTGCTGCTAGTCGTCCTATCTCATTTAGATAATTTTTTAAGATATAGCAATAGTTCGGGCGAGCATCCGGGCTTTTAGCTACTAAGATACAGCATGTCTTCATGATTTCTTTCGTTTTTTACAACTGTTTAGCCTGCAACTGTGACCGGTCTGGTGCAATCAGTGATTTTTGTGATTCTGTCACTGGACAATGCCCTTGCCGCACTGGAGTCGCTGGACGTCGTTGTGATCGGTGCGATCGTGGGACAGAAGGCCAACTACCCAATTGTCTGCCATGTGGGGAATGTTGGACTAATTGGGACAAAGCGATCGATAAGGTCACAGGTAAACATACATTGATCACAACCTGCAGCAAACAGGACTAGTTCCCTATTTGTGTGACCACCCCTTGTATTTTCCATAGGTCGCGTGATCCAAACTTCAGATGAGCTTACTATTTTTCAAATCAGAATGCATAGTAATCACATTGGATCAATAAGATCAAAGGAACAAAAATTCAGTCAACTCTTCATGACTATTTGTCCCCTGTGTGCGATCACTACAAAACATAACATGGAGCGTGGCTCTCAGCTGCCTTTCCCGTCTTGTCTTCTGTTCGACTGATTCCATAAATTCGAAAACATTGCCTTGACTACCGAAATGATCATATGGAATTGAGTAATGATGATCATTTAGCTGATCACTCCTCGTGATACAGAAGGGGTTACCGTGTGTGAATACTCAGTCTCTTGCATTCAGCCTAAATTATTAAGACTTATCCTGCATTTAGAATGTATGTGTTTGAGGATTTACTTGGCACATAAAAGTCTCGCCTGGCGTTTACTCACTAGTGGTTGCGACTGTAGAATGCGGTATTTAAATAGACCCTGAAACATGATTTCAAATTAGAGGGCTGTTGATTACGTTCAATGCTACTGAGCCTTGCGAAGAATATCATCCGAGTTTAATGGTTGCTTCCTGTGTATAGAGCCACAGCTGCCTTTCTTCCAAACAATGACCTCATCCCGCTTTCTCCACTGCTAGCTGAACTGGATCGCTTGCGAAACCAAACAGGACGTCAGCTGCCGTCGGATTTGGAAGTGCTTTTTAACGGTCTTGTGGATCTACTGCAACAGATTGAGAAAGTTCCGTGGATGAATATTGAAGACGAGAAAATGGAAGAGTTACAAAAAATTCTCAACAGAACCAAGTAAGTCTGTTCATTGCACCAGATGGGAAGGGAGCTCCTGTAACTTTCGGGATTTCAGGTACTTGTTCGTCGCGCAGAGGGTTAGAGTTAGGGTTGGGAAGCATTAACTGCTCTGTAAACAAAAACGTTTGGATGTGTATCAGGACAGTGCCCATCTATTCCAGAGTAGCACGCACACGAATTGGGAACACCAGGTTTTATTTTGCTTCGTTTTCACGTTGGCCACCGATTCTTATGATTACTTTCAGGTTCCACATGCTGTACACATTGAAACAGCTTTTGTACCTTTCTTGAAGTCCACAAAGCATGCGTTGTCCCATGCAATTGTAAGATCAATTGCACTGTCGTATTTTCACTGTTTTGTCAGGTGTTTATTCAGCCGGTGGCTCTGTGATCTCGTGCAGTGTTTCAGCTTGGCACCTGTCTTGAAGGTGACTCATTGAAAAGCAGTCGGCAGGAAGTCAGTGGTCATTGACTTTAAATCACCCTACCGGAAGGCCGGTCCGGCCAGGTTTGCCTTGCAATTCATTTTGTCCACAACGTACTAGATAAACAAAGGCTGTCCCAGCCGTAGATTATAGGTGTTTTCCTTTTGGAGTTAAGAAAGTATCTGGCTGTAGAGAATCATCACTTGACGTGAATTGCATGTTTGAAGGATATCGTCGCTGCATCCTATCTAAAGGCGGGATACTTATGCTGCCGATCAGCCGTGTAGGAGTGACAGTATAGCACTCTAGCAGCTTTGTCACCAACCTTTTTGTCAAATTAATCTGATGATACACTCCCATGTTGAGTGGAACGAAATATTTTGGGGAGCAGACAAGTGAGCATACAATACTCGTCTAACGCCCGCTTCTATTCGGTTGGTTTTCACGAAAACCCGCTCTTCGTTACTCATTGCTGCAGAATGTTTTGTTTTCTCCTTGATTTGTAAGCAACCTGTCCTGTTTTCGGACAGGTTGGCTTGTCCTTGGGAATTCTGAATTATTAAACAACATATACAATTTGGAGCCCACGTTTCTCAGCGCTAACCGCATGGAAATAATACACACATCAACAACTATCCTCCCAGTAGTGTTGTCTTTATACTGAGCCATTTGCTTGCATGAAGCCGAACCTATGCATTAATGACTGGAACGACATCCTAAAGTTGCCTGATGAATAGGTAGGTCTAATATGGTCCAGTGCAGGCTTTAGACCATGAAATATGTATGTAAAGTGTGGTGCTTATCAGACAAAACACATGGTCATATTTCAGTGCATTCCTGTGCATGCATAAGCGTCCTAAAATTTCACTCAGTCCCATGCGATGGAGAACCGCTATCGCCAATATTTGGACCATGAAAACCTTACTCTGACGTGTGTCCTGATATTGCTTTAGTGGTATTGACGGCATCATCGGAATCCGGTAAACATTCCCCTGGCTGTGCAAGCAAACCTGTTGGAGGGGAGTGTAGCATGCACCAAAGGTAACTCTTGACGCGAGTGATCAGCCCGCCGTCTTCTTAGGAGCAACTCTCTATCCCTCTTGGTTCAAACAAATTTGAGACCGAAACCTTTTGCGCTGTTCATGGAAGCAAGCTTCCCTCAGGGGACACCCTCTTGGGAGCAAGCACTGTACTAGCAATCCTATTCCTAATTTGTTGGGCCTAAGCTGCTTAGCTTTCCTAAGGAATTTTCCTGTGGCACAGGGTCTAAAGGCAGACGCGCATCAATCAGATTAGTGAGCTAGATGTGTCTATTCCAGTTATTCGCTAAAGGGAAGTTGAATAGGCTGCAACAGTAATGTTTCATGTCAAAGCAGTACTGATATTTCGAATGCACCAAACTTTTAGCTGTGTGTGATAAAATAATCTTTCCAGACAATGAGTGCTGCAAGCAGAAACGCGCAGAAACTGCTGATGACCGCAACCTTGTGGTACACTCTAAAAAAGCAAACGTAGTTGGCAGACTAGACAAACAGACACTTCCCGAAGGAACTACTAACATAGTGCTTTAGGAATGACACATATCTGCACGGTCACTGCTGAGAGCGAGTCGTTGTAAGCTAGAGGGAGCTCTGTGTTACCTGTATGGAACTTACATTCGTGTCAACATTAACAATTATATTTCCTGCAGTTCGGCTCTTCAGGAACTATCTTCGTTCGAAGAAACGCCGGAAAGTTTGAACGCTTTGTCGGAAAAGCTGAACTCGGACTTGCACGAAGAGATGAATCGTGCGAATGAAGTGGCCAAATTGCATATGAAGATGACCGAACTTACAGAACGTCTGGACAGCATTTTGGAGGAAGCGAAAAAGGCTGAAACGCAGCTACCTGAAGGTATGCCATTTTGTTGGCATTCACGATTCACACTGTCAGAGCAAACTCATTTTAGTCAAATCTCTTCACATTTATGACATCCCCACCGTAGGGATATTCACATCAGATATTCAGTTGACTTTTTTTCCATTCGGAGACTTCGGACATTTCATGGGTGTACAAACTCTCTACCTGCATATAGGTTTGGGATTTTGGCTACACGATGCTAGATTTTCGGAAGCAGGGGAAACTCAGCACTAAATTTGGCCCTGACGCTTTGCGCTCCGAACTCTATAGCGCCTAGCGTCTACCTTCCTATCTGCATAGCCTTGTCACATTTTTATGTCCTTTATGCTATTTCTGAGTCAGTATTCTAAAGCACTAACTACGGGATAGGCAGAAGCGTTCGACCTGGTGTTTCTCTCCCCAATTAAGGTTTATTCGTTGCATGTGGCAGGACCAAACGATTGGTACTTAATGTCATAGTTTTTACTCCCACACTCAGCACCACAAGTTCGATTGTTGCAAATCATTTTTGACTCAAGGGGTTGGTTTATTCAACTCATAAATCAAACTCATCATAAACCTGACAGTCTGTGAGTAGTCCGGTGAAAATAACCATCTTCGGTGCACCAAAATTGTTAACTAAGCTGTTCTTAAAAACCCATGGTGTTTATTCACTGAGGCATCTGCTTCAAATATCACTACAATCCAATTCCCTATATATTATTCAGTAATATACGTTTCACCGAAAATAGTTTTATGCTCCATCGATTCAATCCAATCTCTTGGTTTACAAGGTGCATATCTGGCAGTTCAACGGGCCATAGAAATAGAGAAACAGGTAAGAAGCATAAAGGAGACAATTGAAGGTCAACGCGCTTTGATGGAAGACAATTTGAGCAAAGCCAAAGCCGAAGTGAATGCCATCAAGCTGAGAGGAAATGCGCTTGCTGATGACTGGTCCCAACTTGATCGACGACTTGGGGACTTCCGGGATAATATTCGTCAGACCAATCGTCGCGTAAGTTATCTGATCTACTCTGTTCCTTCCAAACAAGGAGCATTTGTTGGAAACGGCTTATGTGGTCTTCGTTTATGGGTGGTCCTCCTGGTTGCCTTGTAAGGCCTCAGTCTCCCTACAAGGACTACTTCGGATGTCCCTAAAAAAGATATCCACGGTAAACGGTTGGACTCTTTCGCTATAAAGACCACCATTCTACAAGCCTTCAAACAGCACCGCAGAATCATGTTTAAGTCACAGCCTGCATGTTTGCACCAGTTAATTTTTGCCAAGGTCGTTCCTCATTTCTTAGGATGATTTCTTAGGGTGATTTAGGATATGAGCATCTATCACTAGAATTCCGTTCTACCGTGTTCTCTACTTATAAAAAACCTCCAAGCAGTCACTTCTTTTTAGTGCTTCGAAAATTACTAGAGTAGAAATCCCCTCGCACATTCAAGATATAGCAACTGTGTGCATGGAATAGCGGCCAGTTTCACCTCTCACTTTCTGATAAGACATTTTGGTGACCAAGCCTTTACATAATACCCCATCCAAGAACCGTATTTAATGCTTCATTAATGGCCAGCCCCAACAGTGGGAGTGGCATGCTTATCACGCCATCATTGATTGGTATGTGGGTTATCACATGTTTTAGTTTTTAGTGAGCACTGCGCGGTATTATTCTCACAAGAAAGAACTCTAGTGGAACATTTTGTTTTCAGATGAAGTTGTGTTTTGAACTGCGAGATAACGTGACAAAACTAACAGAAGTCTTAAGACCCACACGGATACTGTACCAACAATTTAGATGTGGTCAGCCTTGTCTAGTATATTCAAGCCGATTGACGAGGCTATGAAACCTGAGTGTTTTCCAGTATGGGATTTCTCTCCTGCTTTGTGTAAATGTCCTTTTTCCTGCGTAAATAAGATGGACTATCGAGCGCTGTCGATTTGTTAGAACTAATCTATCATTTGTTGTCGGTTTTTTCATCAGCTGTGTGGTGACAACGACTCACCACCTGAGGATGCTGATATATCAGTTTGCCCGTCTAACTGTGGAGGCGCAGCTTGTGACTCGGTCTCACGTTGGCTTGGGCCACGGGGCCCGAGTGTCGTGCGTAATACACGGAGTGCCAGTATACTATTCCCCACAAGATCAGCCGATCCAGCCGTCGAGGTCACTTACGACACTGGTCTTATTGGCGGATGTGGTGTGAACGAACGTTGTAACGCAAGTGTCGGTGGTCGACTTCGCACGTTGATGGAACAAAATCTTGATCTGCAAACGCAGCTAGCCAACGCGGTACAAGGAGTCAATCGTGCGGAAAGTCTAATTCTGAAGGTAGATTTCAGTCCCAAAGACGGAACTTTTTAAGATACCGAGTTGTTGTTGATGCTACTGCCGTTGCAGCGTGGAATAGGTTCACTTTGAATGGATAACGCTAAATACGATTTCTATACACACAAATGAGGGCGCAAAATTAATTCTGAAGGCATATTTTCCATTCTTTCAGTTACGTTCCAGTATTCATTCCATAGTTTGCATTACGTGTTGCTCTGGCTTACTTTTACCGATAGGGAAAGCAGTAACTTTTGCAGCTATTTATTTTTTGTAGGACTTGCGTCCTCTGAATGAAACGTTGTCTGGTCCTTGTAACTTGTTGGGTGTGAGTGGCAATAAAGTTTTAATGTAACATATTCTAGAATCGTTGCAACAACAAACAGCTCGTCCTGCTAACCAAAACAGCATTGTATTGGTATTCAGTGGTCCTCCTGTTTTGTGTTAGAGCTTCAGGGTCTTGGAGTTGGTTTCTGTTATCCGAAACTGCATAAGGTTCACTGAAACGGCCCTGAATTACTTTAAAAGGTACACGCGGATCGTAAAGAGGCCGAAGGAACGGTTGAAAGCTTAACAAATGCATCGCGCACTCTTGCTGAACGCCTAGAATCGACGTACAATGTCACAACCACACTGATTGAAGAGTCCGGTAACTTCATGAACCTCTACGGAAACCTGACGAAAGAACAGTTCGACAAAGTGAGTTGTTCTAGTGCATTTCGTTTCTTTATCCTGAGAGCACCTCTTTAGGCTGTCAAAATCGACAAAGTACTTGATTTAGCATCATGCACTGCAGAATCGAAACTTATTATGAAGTTTCACTTTGTATTTTAACCATATGCCCAATCAAGTTCCTCCCGCTTACCGCGGGCCCGTCAGGGCCTCGGAGTAAGGAACTTCGAAGCCCATCCATTATTGCTACTAAATGAGGCTTGGATTTTATCTGCACGATAACAAAACGTAGCCCGGAATATAGGCAGTTCATATACACAACTTGGTTGTGGTCAATTGGTCGAGCTTGACAGTTGGATTGCAAACGTTTCATCACCAATCGAATTGACGTCGTCAACCAACCACTCAAACCCGCGCTGACGATGTTACCTTGACTGGCGATAAATGGTTTGCAATCCAGCTGCCGAGCTCGGCGAACAGAGTGACAACCACGGTATTGCCCATTCAGCTAGTTGCTGGTACAATGGCTTATCACCAAGTTCCTGTGTAATTGGTCACGATGTTTTTGTGATCAGGCTGAACAAAAGCTGCAGAGTTCATATAATCGCGGTAGGAAATTTACATGAGTGTCTTCTGCTTTCTGTGCATGTGTACGTCTGACATGCAATACCAGCAATTATTTCGACGTCGCTGCAAACTTTGCACAGCGGCTGTAGCATGTGGAAGATTAAGTACAACGAAATATAACATTTCTAATGACTTCGGAAGTTATGAACTTGTCTGAATGTGGGGATATCGGGATCCGGTTTCATGTCGTGGAAGGAACCGACTCAGTACACTTCATTTAGATGGGGATGAGGTTAATCACTCTGTTTGATGGGATCTTCTCTATTTTGGTTTCATTGGTCCTACTGGTAACGGACGGCCCTTGCTATAATTCCTCCTGTTTAGTCATTTAAGTGATTGTCGGAAGCACCACCTCCTGCCCCAGACTTCCGGCTCGTAGCATTCTATTCTTGCAGATATAGTATTACAAAAGAACCCTTGCTTTCACCTCTTACAGTTACTTCAAGCGGTTCAGTCTTCAAAGCTGAATGTCACTCAGGCAGAAGCCTGGGATATTGTGCGTCAGTTAGAGCAGTTTGCTACGGATCTTAATGGACGAGTGAAAGAAATACTACGGGAAACGGAAACTGATCGTCAAATGTCACAGGATTTAGTTACGCGTGCCGAGCTTGCAAGGTAACTGCACATTTAAAAAACAAAATATTTATATTGTGGTAGACTGTTTAAGATGCTTTTAGTACGCATTGGCTACACTTCAGCGCTGTGGAACTTCAATGAGTAGAATGAAACTAAGCAGCAAAAGACGGGACATAGCTAGGGAAACAAACATCTTGGTCGAAAGTTTCCTTAATAGAGCACCACTTTTGCTTACCGGTTACTCATTGTTTTGCCTCTGTTTGTTTTTCTTTTATACTACCGTGGCTGAAGTTAGGTGACGTTTATTTGACCATGTGCAGGGTTGAGCCTAAAAGGATAGACGATATAACCGAGGCTGAAGCAAGACATAGAAAATCTGTTGAACAGATGTCCCGAAATGAAAGTGCCAGTTGAATATCCCAATGTTCATCATAAGTTGGCTGAATTGGTCCACCGTGTGCTAGCTGTCCTATTCCGAGACAAACAGTGCTCTATGATGGTTGACCTCTAGCTGATTCACTTGTCTGCGTTTTCTCTGATTAGGGTAAGCAGCGATACAAGAAATAGAGTCCTGATACACAGACCTCCGAGCTTTCTGGCACACCTGCTCGAGGGGAGACCGAACTACCGAAGAGGCTGCAAAACATCGCACTGATTTTCTGTATGTTTTCTTGGCTGTGAAGGGTTTACTCGCCGCCTCAGCTATGAAATCACGAGCCTGTTTTTACTAACAAATCGACATTCAAGCCGGCCACCAACAAAACATACAGAAGAAAAGCATTTCACAAGATTCACAAGGTAATTTCGAACGACAAAAACTATAGAGCACAGCAATAGTGCACACACTGTTAGAAACCTTAGCAAGTTAGCTAAACGGTGATCTCAAATTCGAAGCTGGGAAAGACTAAGAGCTTGACTTTACAGTTCAGTGGATAACAAGAACTTAGCTTTCCCCTTCAAATGCCACCAACATTGTTCCTCAAATGACAGCAGACTATCGTTGGATATTCATACACCATTTCTTGCTTTTGAAGGACAATGTGTTGAAAATCGTTTTGTTATCATTCGACTTGTGGGGAAAGACGGAGAGAACCATCAGTGTGCGTCTGAACCTTATCGTATACAAATTACAGACGACTATCACACCACAAAAACATTCTGAATGGTGGACAACCGCCGTTCAAGTGAAAACAGAGCAAAATAATCCATACCATGTGTAGATCAGCAGTGCATTGAGAATATATGATTAATCGATACGTGTGCACAAATATGTTAGCCGTCACGACGCTACTAGAAGCAAGGAACATGCAGATGATCTTTCAAGTTTCAAACTCACCCCTTGTATATCGTGGTACGCCCAGTGTTTGTTTAAATGTGAGCAAAAGTTGTTTTGCAAAACGCGGTATTTGACATGTTACCACTTAACCTAAGACGAAAGCAAATGCCTACGCAGCAGATATTTTTTGTTCCGGGATCTTGTGGACGCCTGCTAGTCAGTATTCGTCTTGTATCACGAAATCGGCTGTACTAAGAAATTAAGGGAGAATACGGGTTACGACAAATTCGCCTTTAAAAATGAGCTTAGAGCAAGTACGAAACCACAGCTTAGTTCAACAAGTGCTGTTCAACTAAACTAAAGGGGTTTATTCTGAGGCAGCAACCGGGGATACTGGAAGGTTGGGGAATTCGGTACCAGGTGCTACAACTTTATATCAACAAACGAACCCGTTTGAGGACCACTGAGTGTTTTGTCTGAAAAACAAACTTCTGCTAACTTCACCGTTTCTGGGAACTTTTCCACAACCCTTTGCACTGATGTTAGCTAAAAGACATTATCCTCTTTTAAGAGAGGTAACCATCAGAGAGACCAGAAAATCTTTCCTCAGTGATGGTATTGTTCAGAGGAAAACGGTATGTTCAAGTCCCCGTTCATTTGTTCAGTTAACGATTCGATCGTACGAAAAAATCGGCACGATTATACGCATAGCAAACGATGTTAAACAATGCTTTTCCCTCATAAGAAACATATTCGTGGACGCTCGAGACGTTTACTAGTTTGAGATATTTGTGACTAAAGGATGTGGCCTGAAACTAAGCCAAGATCAAACAAGCAGTGAAAACTTCATTTTTCACCACATTAAGGGTATATAAGAATGCGATGACATCAACGATGAACAATCGAATGCATTTTCACGAGTTCTTATCTAGCTGGAGCCGTTTTGGTTCCAAACCATTGGGGTATTATAGCCAAAAGTCCTTCCACCTTCTTCAATTCAAGAAACAAGCCATGTGAAAACACAAAGCTCTTCTCCAGTAAAATCCCGAAGAATAAGTAATGGTTCCTTCAGGTTGAAAATATTTTCCGGGCGACATTCTGGACAGAATTGTCTTAAATCCGTATACCATTAAAATACTCTAGAGGGAATTACTGAACTGCCTGAGTTAGTTAACACCATGCAGGACGAAAAGTGATCCACTGTTGTTCAACATCAAGCATTTCTTACTCTGTGGATGCTCCGCGATGATTCAAAAGTATCTTAAAGGTTTCGCAGCCCGAAAAGCTGAGTTATTACTGCACGACGGTTTTAACCCCTGTGGGTGCCGAGTGGCAGTACCCATGAAAGCACAAAAATGGTCATTGGCAGAACCGCGTGACATACACAAGTGTAACGAGATTGAACGCATCATCCAGAGGACAGTTTTGATGGCCCAAAGCAGATACAGATAACGAACACCTAATCACCACATGCGCCACCTGTCACCGGCACCTGGACCGAACCCTTCTTTGCGGCCGTCGGGCAAATTCCGTCAATGACTACACGTGGACTACTTTGGTCCAGTACATGGAATGATGTATCCCCTGCTGAGTGTCCCATATTCCAGACAGACGGTGTGTCCATTCACCCGTACCAATGCAGAGACAACGCCCGACAAAATATGCAACTGTTTTTCTGGTGGTAAATTCCGAAAACGATGGTATTTTATTTGTCAAGTAAGTTCCCCGAGAATCTCTTTTCCGAAATGGCATCGGCATTTGAATGGTCATGCGGAACGCGCAATACAGACGGCGAGAAAGTCCTCTCAAAAGAGGAATCCCTGACGAATCAGACTAAATTATATCGGATCTCATTTGCCCATCACACATCCATCACGTCTACTGGGATGTCACCTGTGGAGCTAGTGTCCGGTCGAATACCCCTTGCTAACGCAAGCCTGTCGCTCCTCGATCCGAGAATTAATCTAGATGCCAGAAAACAGGAACTGGGAAAGCGGAAGAGCCTAGTTTCGGAAACGATACCGATAGAATCTGAAGCTATGTATACCAAGCAACCTCAGGATTCGTTTTATTAACCCACTGTGGTGATAGCGTCGTAAAACAACGGGCCGAGCTTCTTTCCCTTACTAGTCGACACTCAGGTCACGTGCTCCGAGGCTTGTCTACTGAAACGGAATACACAAAATCCTCAGGTGAAACAGTCGACACGGCATACGACAGCCCAGCCTCGGGCCTGGAAACAATCCGTACGCACATCAAAACCGGTGGGTCGATATCAAGCATGAACATGAAACATTCAAACCATGCATCATTGTCAAGTCGGTGCTCTGTTTGCCTTCAGCCTTTCCATCTGCTGAGGCTACGGTCCAGTTGGAGTACGTGCTAGCCAGAGTCGTCATTGTGCTGATCAAATAATCCAATAGGCCACGACAACACGTTTGCCTCTGCAGCCATTCCGTTCATTTCTCGACAGCAAATCTTCCGCTCCCTTTGTTTTTTTTTGAACCAACCTTATCTATCCTTGTATCCCTCTTTAGGCACCCAACCTGTTACTGCAGTAGTTTTTCGAAAGGCGTGATGTTTTCGGCAAAGTTGTGGGTCATCTCAACTAGTTCTGGGTGGAAATATTTTCTTGCATAAACCATATCCCTCTGGGCAGTTGAGCCCTCAGTACCTGGATCTTTGATATTTTTCAACACGACAGCATACCTAACAGTGGATGATAGCATATCCGCCTGCAGTCTTTGAGATGTTCTGCCCAGCTTCACTAGGACGCAAAAGCTTGGTTTCTGGAGAGGGATAAGGAATGCACTGGAACCTGTGGTGGTTACATCGCTGTCTTAACACCGGTTGACGAAGTGGCGTGAGTTGCGTTCAATCGCATACAAACAAGAAATCTTGTTTTGACTTGTTCCTGAATGAGTGTATTCCTGTCATTTTACCTTATTAAAAGAACGGGATAAAGCAAAGGACATTGCTTCCACGTTGGTTTTGTTTCAATTCTAAGTCCTGTTTGGAAATAAAGTGGATCCTAATCATTTACTTGAGGACTTCGCTAGCAAAGAGGATTTCTACTGTCAAAAAGCGTGATTCGTCAATTGTTTTTTCTTCGAGGTTCCCTGGATGACAGCTTCTCATAAAAATGAAGGAGGGCATAAACAGACTCCTTTTCGTGTATCTTATCAAACCACTTATGTGTCCAGCTCTTACTTGGTGAACATACACGAGCTAGCAGCTCTCTTGGTGAAGCTGTTTTCACTTTACATTCAATGACCTTTCGCCACAGACAACGATTCAGATAGCAGTTTCCGTAAAACAAACCAGGGTGTGTGTGTGTGTGTGGAATGTGCAGTCTCCCATGCCAGTATTACACAAAAATATCAGATTGCTTTTGGTTGTTTGTTTTTCTTGTGGCTATAAATACGGTCCCATTTTCATGCAGCAAAAACGCACAGGACTTCCAAGTCCAGGTCAAACAGCTGAAGGAGGCTGAGGCGATCTATGAAAAGATAAAGGAGAATCCTATTTTCTCTGATCCGGAGAAAGCGGATTTAGCAGCACGAATAAAAAAGGTGAGCGATAGTTTCATCTGGTTTCTTTGTTCTTCTTAGTCGGAGGAGGGGGGGGGGTTCGCTAGCTCATTAATGCAGTTCATCTACTATAGACAATTACTATCCGTTTTCTGTCGAATGCCAGGTCGGAGAAAACATTGAAGGACTAAAGGCAGAGCTCGCTTTATTCACCAGCGAGTCTAGTTCCAAGGCAGCTGATGAAGCACGAGCCGCCATGGATGCAGTGGACAAACTGTTAGCTGAGGCAACCACTGCACGGAAAGAAAGCATGAACACGTATCAAGAGTTGGAGAACTTAGATGTGAGTCGCTTTTTTTGTTTGCACAATCAGTGTTTGCAATGAAACCACGTATCTGATAATTCTCGAATCAGAGTAGTAAGTCGCAGTTGGAAAAACGTTTATGAAGCTCCAGCTTCACTAGAAGTACATTTGAAAAGGCCCGCAAAGAAATATACCAACGTTTTGTCCGGGGAAGATAGCGCAAACTTAAGCAAAGTGTGGGTTGTACGAGTGGACATGATTTCTTTACTATTCTTCGTAAAACGCTCGAGTAATTTCTTTGCTGAACTCCACATTAACCAGTACAACTTTTTGAGGAATTCATCGCCAGCTATCGTGAAACTGACATCTACAATATTGCCAAACCTACAATGCAGTAAATATAAGGCAAAATTGTATCAGACGCAATCAATTGGTAGACTACTGATCTACTATCAAATAGAAAGCTTCAACATTACAAAGGTAAACAAAGTAGGTCGTCGAACATGTTTTGCTTAAAGTTCAGTGATCGTCCGTCCGTGGGTGAAGCTCCCGCTTGTCTTCCACGTAAACAGCTTACGCCCGATCTGCACAACAGTGTTTGCAAAACAACATTGATTAGCCCATCAATATCACCGGGATAGAGTTGTTTCCAGAAACAGGTCATTGTATGAAGTGTCGGTTAATGAGAAGTGAAGGATGGTTCAACTTCGAGCTCAAATGTTGCACAGGATATCTAGCTCCAGTGGGTGCAACATCAAGAACCGTAAGTCTTTGGGAACATCTTAAGGCCAAACCGCTTGAATAAATTTAGGCGTGCTACCAAAATTAGCTTATACTACTAGTAGGAAGACATATATTTTCATAAGCTATAACACTGAATGTAGCGTAGTAGTCAGATTTCGTTTGCACGTAGTGTGGTGTACGTTAGCTCCAATTTGGATACTTTTATTCAGTCATTATCATCATCATTGTGAACTGTAAGAACCGCGTACTTGTCGTACAGTGGTTGTACCTGCCACAGTTTCGTTCACCGATGATTTAAGAAGGTGGGGTAGGAAGCTGCACATTTGAGGGGGGAGCTGATAAATTGGTGCGTAAATACAGCACTGTCAGTGGACTGTTAAGTGGGGGAATTCGGAAGGGAGCTATGTATCGAAGGCAATAGCTTGGATGCATGAGCGCCACTGAGGGCGCGACTGGGCCATGTCTGACAATGTCTCTAACCATTGATGTGTCCCGTCTCGGGTCCTCATCCAGCGAGACGGCAGTGACCAGCGCAACTGAGTTTGCTTATAATGGCTTTCATTTTTTGCTGCCAAGTCA
Source organism: Opisthorchis felineus (assembly GCA_004794785.1). NCBI lineage: Eukaryota > Metazoa > Platyhelminthes > Trematoda > Opisthorchiida > Opisthorchiidae > Opisthorchis > Opisthorchis felineus. The sequence continues at coordinate 2,256,004 of SJOL01009403.1, read as the reverse complement.
TTGTTTGACCCCAACCTGGCTCGCTTTCACTCTTCACGTGGTTGTGCGAAAAGAACCCTCCGAAGAGTTCGGTCGACTGCCATACGCGGCCAAGCCAGCTCAACCCATGCAGTGTGATCAGTTCATCTATCGAGGGTGAGTTATTTCTCCCGAATACCATTCGACGTACTTCAGCATTGCTTATCCGGTGTTCCCACCGGACTCGGGCGATGCTCCGAAGACACCGATGGTCAAACACTGAGCGTCTTTTGACGTCCTCGGCGAGCAGCGCCTACGTTTCTGACCGGTATAGCAATATGGATCGCACCGCAGCATTGTGAACTCGACCATTGACGGTTAAGCTTATGTCACTCCTGCGCCACAGGTAATGCAGATTCACGAAAGCTGCTCCGGCCTTCTCAATGCGGATGGAAATATCATCTCTCGCGAGGCCACCGGGACTGATACAGCTGCCAACGTAGACAAATTTGTCTACTACCTCAATCGGTTCATCCGCAAGCATGAGGTTAGGGTTCGAGCCACCCAGTTTCGCATCAGCCTTTTACAGGTATGGAACGCATACCAAACCGGAATTATTTAGATTATTATTATTAGATTAGTTAATAGTGTTTGCATTACCCAAGAGGATCCATATCGTCTTCGTGCTCGATACCTGTGAGCGAACATCGACCCCACAGGCATTAGAGGCTGATAGTGAGTCTTCCATAATCGTATCAACGACAAAGTTGAAGAGAAAAGATGAAAGAGGCAACCTTGCCTGACAGCACTTGATGTGGTGAACTCAGGCGATAGGTTCCCGTAGGCGTTCACACGCCCGCGGGATTTGGCGTACAGTGCCTTAAGGAGGGTCAAGAGTTTACGGGGAAACCTTTGCTGCACAGACACTGTCATGGTGTCTGACGGTCCACATAGTAAAAGGCAACCTTTAAAATTACCCATTGTTTGGTGCTGGAAGCAGTGTCCAGTATCTGTCGGAGAGTGAAAATATGATCGATGCATCCTCTTACAGGACGGAATCCAGCTTGGTTTTCACGGATCTGTCTCTCCCTGTGTTCAGTCAACCTTCGCAGGATGAGACCAGAGTGCACCTTCGATGCCAGAGCTAACAGGCGGACACCACGGTGATTTTCACAAAGCGTCTGCGTACTCTTTTTGAAGATTGGGATAACTGTCTCCGCTTGACTCCACGGGAAAATATCCACACAGCTTTGTGTTCGAATGACGAACAACAAAATATTTGGTGGTAATTTCATTTGAGAAAGGTGAATAGTGCTCCCACTGACCATACCTGTAGCGTGAGAAAAATGGAATATTGCAGTTCAGAGATGGCGAATCGATCCGTGATCAGCGAGATCATTCAATCACAATTTGAAGAACTTCAGGAAGCTGAAAGTGTGATGAAATATCGGACAACTCAGTGAAGATATCCGATACAGACCATGAGTTATAGCATTTCGCAGTAAAGCAACACAGGTCGAGTGAAGGGTAAATTTTCGATGTCTCTTCTCCAGACTATATATATATATATATATATATATATATATATATATATATATATATATATAACCGATGACGTTGAGTAAAACTCTGTGGCTATAGGCCAATCAATAGTGGGTTAAAAACGGACGCAGGACATGAGAGACACGTGATCCTACCGTGTAATCAGCTGGCCACACATACGAATCTATTTTGACTACAAAGTCAAGGTTAGTGGGTGCATATGCCATTGGCTTTTGCGGTGTTCGAGATCTTCGCTCTGATAGACTTCGGCACTTTGCAGATAGGTGCGAAAAAGCTACAGTCTTCATGTGGTGCGCTGTATACAGTAAATGGGTTAGAACACAAGTGATAACAGTGCGCCACTGTACATTCTACAGGCAGGTTGGGCGGCGTTCAGATCTTTGTCTGGCTATTTGCTTCGCTGTTCGATCAATATAGCTGGTTCCATGGGAGCAAGTGGAATGATACATACAGGCCGATTCGGGCTGGTTAGGTGGTCTGTGTCTCATTTCATGTGACTAGTGGACGGCTTGTCAAGGACACTTGGAAACAGACCGTAAAGACTGCTTTTTCAAGGGCTTTCTAAGTGTTCTTACTTGTGCTTCACTAATTGGACCACCCTTGAAAGACAGGCGCAGATGAACAGGTTTTTCTGACCTTGTGAATAGACCGTTCTGTAAGGTTCGGTTCGACGTATCTTTCGGAGAGTATCTCTGGACATCCGTTTCCTCGAAACATGTTTGTAGGAAATTCCAGCTCCTTTTCTAAGGTCTCGTCTGAACGAATCCTTCTGAACCCATCATAGCACCAGGTTTTGTTTCATTTTAAGCGGTGAGAAACTGGCAAGTCCACCTCAGTTTTCGGAAAATGCTTCGTTACGTCCGCCATTCATGTGTTCCGTGAAGTAACATATCTTGAAACAGCAGTGCGCTTTGCTGTTCAACCTCACACTTAATTGAAAAGCAGGAGTGCGCCTCGTCAATAATGTATAAGAACGGGATTAACTTAGCATCATATACCACAGAAATATAGTTTGAGTCCGCCACACACAATCGTTCGTTAGCGTTAAACTTTCTGGAAGAACTGGCTACAAGAGGAGAACCTGTTGCCAGTCCATCTAGTTGTCTATAAAACTTTCTTTCAAGAGGAATAGTTCATTCAGCATGCGTTGAGAGATTAGGCCCCTTTTCTTGTTTGGTAGGAGGAAAGGGCAAAACAATAGGGATCTCTCAAATTTAAATGTGACGTGCCGTTGGTAAAGTGGCGTTGAATCTGGGGTATAATCGTTTTGCACGAACTTTTCAAATTTTTGACTGTCAATGAAATACAAAGCTTAACTGAGGTTTTTCGACACCACCACCAGAACAAGTTACAGTATTAAAAATGGAAATACGCTCCTCTGTTTATCCGGATCAGGTTATTTTGAGGATGTGTCCTCACCGATGTATGCTGCTGCTGTATTTCCGCACCAGTAGAGAAAAGTAGAGAAAGACAAGTGGCCCAACAACCAGGTGACTATGGAAGGTGAACTGGCGACCAATAACAAAGTCATTCCGGAGAGCCACTGCTTAGTTTGGGTAAATCAGGGTCGACAGAGGATCTATCGATTCTCGCCAGTGAATATGTCCCTCGTAGCGTTTCTTGGCACGACGGTACAAACAGTTCATAACTGATATTCCTATGAGACACTCACGTGTAAAACAAGTAGAAAAATCTCAGGGTGCTCATATTTTGGTAACAAATAACCCAACTGAATTTCCTGTATGATGTGGAATTAATATGTAACACCTATAGCTTGTGTCTGTACTATGGACAGTTATCAAGACTTTCTTATTGGTTCTGCGTGCAAAACAGATCACTTATAAACAACTGGAAGAGAAGATGACGGAACTGGACAAACTGATGAGTAGACTTGACACTGGAACAAAACCACCTGAACCTGGATCAGAGGACGAAGATTTAGGAACAGATTTGGCTGATCCATCCAAGCTGTTGGAAGAAGTACAGCTCTACATGGCAGGACTGGAAGCGGATAGTGAAGCAATTACCAGTGAGTTTCGACATATACTGTTTACTCAGTACATACAAGACCCCAACCGAAACTGGAAAGAGCACTCTGGGGGTGGAGTTACTCATCTATTGATCTCATTCGGAGTGGGCAGTGCACATATGAGCTCCCCATAAACTTCAGTAGCAGATGGACAGTAAGCTAGCCAAATCACGCTATTCATGCACAACTGTAGTTTTGTCCTGATTACTTACGAGTGGTCCAAAGGACCAGGTCCGTGAACTGTTCACAGGTATCGTATGCCTTATGGTTAAAAAAAGCGTCTTGTATTGCAGGTTAATAGTAATCCGGCTTCTCAACCACCTCTTGGACCGGTCGGAATTCTATTGCTGAACTTTATAGATTGCTTTTCTCATACCATCACCACAATGACTAAACAATATACAACGTTTCCCGAACCTCCAAAGGGGAATTCTCTTTTGCCGAAATCCTTCATAGTCCTATGGGTGAATCACTCTCCGATGTAGACAGTCCAAAACCGAGAACCACAGGTGCTCATGTTCATTCCTCTTCAGTAATGGAGAGATAGTAGTAACAAAAATTCCCTGATTACCGAAGCTATCGGTGACTAACGGACTAGGATTCAACTTGTATCTACCACTGAAGAATCGCATCCTGAGATCAGACCGCCAATTTTAAACGAGTTTGGCGCAAGCGCAGACAAATCGTAATGTGGGCTTGGTATCGATTTCCGAAGGCTCTGTGTAAGTTGAGGTCATTAGGACTGTTGACGTAGTCAAGCCATGGTGAGCATATCCGCGAAACATACCTGAGTCAATGTGCGAAGCAGGCAAAACATATAGTAGATACATGACCAACAGATTTTAATTTGTACTTGCTTTTGTTCGCTGCCCACTACTCGGATCTTACAGGTCCCAATATGCAGGGTTATTTTTAACAAGGAGTAAACATTATTAAAAAATTGAGGACACTTGGCAACCTCTAAATTGAGGTCCAGTAGACCACGCTTTCCAGAATAGATATCAAATCACTTGTAGTTTTGAAAACAAAAACACAAACTCGCTTCTGATGTCGTTGTTTGCGGGTAGTAAAGGATCCAGATATGGTATCCCCATACATCAGGGGCAGGGGACGTTCACGGAAAGACTTGCTACTTAGTTGTCTCACATTTCATAGCTGACGTCGTACCTTGTAGGCTACCGACTCTAGCGAAAAATAATACTCACCTTGATAAAGGTCAGGATAATGTGCCAACTCCTTCCTAATACTGCTTTGTATTCGCCTGTTTACACTGAAGGTATAACGGAAAATCTGAAGAAGCTGGAGGCTGAAAGCGATGTACTGACACAAGATCTGAACGATTATGTGAGCAAGTTCCAAAAGTTGAGTGAACACCTGTCCAAGCAAACCAAGTTCCATCGTGTCTGTGAGTGAAAATTAAAATAATCGCGCAACGGTGTACAGGATGAGGACCCGAATCTCGGAAGTTAACGCCTCACTTTTCATGTCTCCTAATCCGGTGGTGTCGCTTTCTCGTCCTCTGGATATGCAATCATTCTTTTATACTACCTTCATATGCACCTGTTTTACGCATTTGCACGACACCGCTGATCAATCATGCAAACTGCTCTACTTGTATCCTTGTTTCGTATTGTGTCCCACTGATTTCACTAGATGATTCCCTGTAAAGCCGTTCTCTTCTCTGAAAAGGACCGCCCCATGTTAGCCTCACTATGAAGGCCTATACTGTGGATGGAAGTTCCTTCGGGTCTTCCTTTGCTTATTGCTTTTTTATTACGGATAGAAATTTATAGGAGATATAGTCATAAAAATGTGATTTTACGCTTCCCTTTGTTCTCACTTTTGTTTGTTTTCCCTTTGTATTTCAAAATGAGGAAGGTATGTAACGGTAAGAAAAGACAGCATAACGCAAATCAATTAGTAAGCACCCGAGAAAGACAGAAATCTGTATAGAATGACGTGTTGTCTCCCATTGGTTGGCGAACGAGTTGTCCTCGATTTCTGTTAGTTGTTGCCTGCCGTCCTCGACGAAGAGGAGCAGTTGAGGGATAGGATTGTGCATGCGGCGGAATTGGGATTGAGCACGAAGAATCAGAGCTCATGAGTAACTTGAGGCCTAGGATACTAGGCGGTCGCTAAGAGTGAAATAGGGAGTTTTCTCAAAAGCACTCAATCGGAACCACTGCAGAGACAAATTCAGTTGTTGGGCAACATTGTGTGAACACCTGAGAGCGAGCTCCTTTCACTCGCCATGGCTTCTTTACATGTCACCTAGGGCGGCAAATGAGGACCCAGATCGTCAAAACAAAGTCAGATATGGGACATTTCGGTTGCACGGCAAAACACGGGGTTTGTTAATGCAATAGAAACCGCGTCTAAATTTGTGCTTGCGTGGATTCTGACCGCAAATTGTGAGCAGTCACGGGACGAAATTTCCGTGGAGGCGATTGGTCCTACTGCATGTGCCCATCAACGTAGGGTGAGCCGCTCCTCTTTTGTCCATTCAGTCCCGTCGAGTAAACGAAGGTTTTGCAGAACACCAGGTTTGAACGACAGCATGCTAACGGGTGACGAAATTAACGTTAGCCTTGTGGAGCTTTTTACTTCATGGTTGGCTTTGGAATGCGTCCCAACCTGTCGTCGAACATTTACAGTCATCACAATATCCAAAAGGAATTAACAAACCGATCGTTCACCCCAATGAATCAGCAAGCACATTTCAGTGGCACTAAAGATGGTGGTAACCATTATCCGATAATCAGTGATGAACCGTTTTCCGTAAAGAACAGGGCTTCATTGATCATTTGTGGGAGATTCCTGATCATCGACGTAAACATAAACGTCCCACTATTAGTGAGTTTTGGGACATCCGAGCCGTCTTCGGTTCCACCGACTAAAGACCTCCACGGTACGCACCAGAGCATTATACTGGAGGTACCCTCAATGGGACGGACCCAAAATACTTTGCGAGCCTCACCAGACCAAGCCCAGCCCACGATGATTGGGAAAATTTACCAATGCTATCCAGCTAGGGAGCTGCAGAATCCTTGACACTGGAGCCGGCTACGTGCCATCTTTTGTAGGGTTTCCAGTCACGTACAAGAGGGATCAGGTGGACCGGTTATAAGCCTACTAAATGGCTCAGCCACCTTAAGGTTTTATTAACTGCCTAGTTATTGGCTGGTTCTTTGTCAATTACTTATTTACGAAATACTTTGTTTCGGTCGCGGAGCGGCCAGCAAACGCATGACTATGGAGACATTGATGGTGAAATATTTGAAGGCGTTCGAGGTCTCAAGAGTGGAGACCTCAAATTTCGCAACAACGAAGTAAGACTCTAGTTATTTTCTGCACAAGCATCTAGCTTCGGGGAATTTCGCTTCTGATACTACAACTGGTGCATTTGATGGAATTCACTCCTACAGCAGCGGAGACGTAAATCGACCCTCAGGCTCAAGCTTCTGAATGTGAAGCTTCAAAGAGGCCCATTCCTGAGTAAAACATAGTATTATGGCTGTAAGGCAGTGAAGCATTAGTGTTGAACGGCAATGATGTACTGCTAATGATTATGACTGTATCTTTAAGTGCAAAACACATGCCAAGACACGAGACAACTTCCGATGTACTAATTGGAACAGTCTATGAGGACGAATGATGATCAAACACCAAAACAATGTCTTTGCATGGTCCGCGTCAAACAGTCTTTCGCTATATGATTTCTATTCCTAGATCCACATACCTTTGGAGGGTGCACCCCATGGTGGTGTCCATGACAAAGCTCAATAAAAGGAACGAATAGCATTTGCAAACTTCAAAGGCATCACCTTTGGAGTCTAAGAAAAGCGCGACTGCCGATCGGCGGTAAGCGTCGTGACACTTGACGTTAGGTGAAGATCTGGTTGACGTGAACCCCCTGAATGAAGTTCTCTTTGGTGCTATCCAACTTGCAGCCCACGTGCAGAAATTTGGCATCACAATATTAGACAACCTACTGGCCTTGTTGAGACAAATGTACGGCTTATAACCCCACGATTAGAAAAGTTTCTCCGACTACCATTTGTGAATAAAAATAAAACTACTGACTGACCCGTTCCCTGTTAAAAAATAAGTATAAGGGCAGGTAGCACACTAAACTGCTGTTAAAAACATTCTGTCCAGCTACGTAGAAGTCAGCCGTCATCATTTAACAGGTTTCCAGCGTTAACTTTGAATAAATCACAAATGGGTGCTCTTTGGGGTCCCCTTCCAAGTGTTACCTAAAACAGCTTCTGTGCATTCCCGATTGAACTGGCGTTTTCCGTGTCTTAGACTTTCTGGTTCCACCATGCGGAATTCGTTTATGCTGCTGTCGTCTAGCCTAATTATGGTCTGGGCCCCAAAGGATACAGCGTACCACATCAAGCAGTGGAAATGACCGTACTGAGATCTGCGCACTTGAAAACACCCCAGTGCTCAGCATAGTTGTGGCTACCTCCTTCCAGTTAAGACCAGCCCTCTGAGGAACTAAAGCTACCACCTTGATGTGGTGTTATGCTTGAGTACTGCACTGATCCCGCAGGTTGAAACTTCGTTTCCAAAGGTGCAACCATGCCCGGAAGGCCAAAGGGGAACAGTCAGACCAAGAGCAACGAGACCCCATACTACGAGTAATCGTGCTACGAGGCGGTCTGGGGGTGAGGTCGTACTGTCCTCTGCGATAGGAACGCGAAGGCAATGTGGCATTTCCCTTAGGCGACTAGCATGTCCATATTCATGGGAGCAATTATGCTGCCTTCCCCCGATGAAGGCCGGGTTAGAAAAGGTAGACCCCAAATCCGCACACTGATCGCCCAACGGTTGACCGTGACCGCCGGCGCATTATTCAGTACGGTCGAAATACTCCTAAAACTAGAGTTCGGTGCTGCTCAAAAGTCACCTGCCGTGCGCAGCCGCATCAGGAGTGAGATAGTACTGCCTTATTCCCTGCACTGTCGGGTTAGGCTAAACCCCTGCAGCCGAGCAGGTCAGACTATTGAGTCATCGGCTCCGGGAAAAGTTCACAAAGAAAACCCTACTGCTCGCTGCCTTGGGGTTCAGACTTTTGAGTCAGAGACTAAAGGTGGGTTACATCAACCAAACCTTTTTCGGCTTGGGTAACCGGGAGGTATCATTCGCCCTTGCAGCTCTTCGCTCACCGGCCTTCCCCTACACCCCTACCCAGCCGTCGAACGATACAGTGCCACCAACCGCATAGCCACTGTTCCGTGTCTAAACCGTCGCCCAGAAAAATAAACCAAAATGATCACCTATTAACCTCAAAAGATATGATCCATATTGGAGCCTTTAATGTCCTCTATTTATGTCAAACTGGGCAACAGCCATCCCTTGCTGAAACCTAGATTTCCCTATCTGTCGATGTATGTTGTGTCTCCGAAACAAGCATACAAGATCATCAGCCACCGACGGAGAGTCACAGTTCAAGACTGCCGTTTCTTCTGAGGCACAACTTGATTCCGATCACGCCATGGGGCGTGCACGCCTGACAGTTAGTTTTACTTCAGATCTTCTTAAGTCGACAAGAGGCACGCCAATCCGCCATCTTCGAAGAACTACCATAGCTCAACAGTATCTACCTGAGCTAGTTCAACAACTGTCTACAGTAAACCAGTACTGTGCTGGCAGTGAGCGCGTGAATGAAGCATGGCAAAATTTGAAAGGACCTATGCTAGAGGCTTCATTGATGTCTGTCCGATTTCTCCGATTCAACCTTAAGACCACTGGATATCGTCGAGATCGCTACTTATGACTGATGCCAGGAAATCCATACCAGCAGGAAAGTACGACGGCGCACGCAAATCCCTCAGATGCCAAATAGTGAAGAGTCTAACGAAAGATCGAGAGCCCTGATGGACATGAAAAACTCGGGTGATGGAGAAGACTTTTGCTACCAGAAACAGCCGTACCAACAGCCTATACCAACCGATACGATCGACTGGCCCTAGGAAAGCAACGGTGAAAAAGGCGGCTCATGAATCCACTCGGAGAACAGTTTACCTGGCCTCCTGCAACACAGCTTGTGCAGGTAGTGCATACAAGGGAATGAAATTTAGACCTTGATCGCCAGTCGGAAAAAGTAATAAAGTACGAAATGTCCGTATTGATATATGGAAAGGCACCAGGACCGGAAGGTTTGTGTCCAGCCCTGTTCAAAGCACGTGGAGAATCCCTGGTGACCCATCTTACAAAGCCTATTGGTACGATATGGAATGCACAGAAAGTGCCGCAGAATGGGGCATGGCGACAGTTATTCGTATCATCGAAAAGGGCACGCGGATGCTGTGTGAAAACCACCGTGGCTTTAGCCTGGTGGCTGTGGCATCGAAGGTGCTCTCCGATCTTATCCTTCGATTGACTGAACACGGAAAGAAACAGATCCGTGAAAACCAGGCTGGATTCCGTCCTGTAAGAGGATGCATCGATCATATTTTCAGTCTCCGACAGATTCTGGAACATCGACACTGCTTCCAGCGCCAAATAATGGTTGTTTTCGTTGACTTGAAAGCTGCCTTTGACTATGTGGACCGTCAGGCACTATGGCAGTGTCTGTGCAGCAAAGGTGTCTCCATAAATTATTGAACCTCCTTAAGGCGCTGTACGCCAACTCCCGTGGACGTGTGAACGTCTACGGGAACCTCCCGCCTGAGTTCACCACATCAAGTGATGTCAGGCAAGGTTGTACTCTTTCATCTTTACTCTTCAACTTTGTCGTTGATACGATTATGAAAGACTCACTATCAGCCTCTAATGCCTGGGGTCGATCGCTCACAGATTTCGAGCACGCAAACGATACGGATCCTCTTGGGTAATGCGAACAATATTAACTAATCTAAATAGTTCTGTCTTACGGTTTGGCATGCGCTCCACACCTGTAAAATGCTGGTGCGAGACTGGGTGGCTCGAACCCTAACCTCATGCTTGCGGATGAGCCGATTGAGGTAGTAGACAAATTTGTCTACGTTGGCAGCTGTATCAGTCCCGGTGGCCTCGCGAAAGATGATATTTCCATCCGCATTGAGAAGGCCAGAGCAGCTTCGTGAATCTGCGTTACCTGTGGCACAGGAGTGACATCAGCTTAACCGTCAACGGTCGAGTTCACAATGTTGCGGTGCGATCCACACTACTATACGGATCAGAAACCTGGCTGATGCGCGCCGATCACGTCAAAATACTCCCAGTGTTTGACCATCGGCGTCTTCGGAGCATCGCCCGAGTCCGGTGGGAACACCGGATAAGCAATGCTGAAGTACGTCGAATGGTATTCGGGAGAAATAACTCACCCTCGATAGATGAACTGATCACACTGCATGGGTTGAGCTGGCTTGGCCGCGTATGGCAGTCGACCGAACTCTTCGGAGGGCTCCTTTCGCACAACCACGTGAAGAGTGAAAACGAGCCAGGTTGGGGTCAAACAATGACTTGGCAGCAAAATATGAAAGCCATTATAAGCAAACTCAGTTGCGCTGCTCACTGCCGTCTCGCTGGATGAGGACCCGAGACGGGACACATCAGTGGTTAGAGACATTGTCAGACATGACCCAGTCGCGCCCACAGTGGCATCCCATGCATAGCTCCCCTCCCAATCTCCCCAATGAAAAGTCCACTGACAGCCCTGTGTTTAGACATCAATATCACCTACCGCCTCTAATGCGCAGCTATCTACCCCACCTCCCCAAATCATCAGTGAACGAAACTGTGGCAGCTAGAACTACTGTATGGCATGTACGCGGTTCTTACAGCTGATGATGATGATTGAGGAAGCCGCTCAGAAAGCATTGTAAAATTTGGTATTTCCTCAAATTGTGGCACATGAAACCTTCCTATTGTTAAATGGGAAGCTCACGGCCCATTTAGGTTTGCCTGGAAAATGTAGTGAAAATCTATACCCGGTGAGAGAAATTTCCAAAACACAATTTATTCGGATTGATTGGCAACCGAAAACTCAACTTCACCATGGGTCGCTGAAGGCCATGTGAACAATTTGGGTGTCGACAGTAGAGGGGTTAATTCATTATTGATCGATGAACCATTCACCACAGTCGTTTTCTGCTAACGGCGAGGTTTACTAAAGAAATTGTCCTCTCATCCCTACCTATATGCTCGATGATCTACCTAAAAGAATTGATAACTCTGTTCACCTAGCGTCCCCGTTAGCCAGAACATTCACGTGCATGTTAGCGACAATGGCCATAAACATCAAGAAACCAGTCTTAAGGTTCCGATATCCAGCTTGTCTGGTGGTCTTTATTGTTCGAATTCTGAAGGAAATAGGATAACAGACTACCTGGTTCTAACGATGGACTTGCTCTCCATCGGCATGTACTGGTTTTCCGAAACTGGAATTCAATAACCGAATACAGTCGTCGAGTTAGCCACCTCCCATGCTTCTTCCAGCTTTCTATTGCGCAGAATCCATAAGCCACTGCAGCTGCTTATACTGGTCGCGATATTGCTTCAAGTCATCAGGTTGTTCTTAGAAGGGCGCCAGGTAACGCGGTGCTCACGATAAATAGACGATCATCGTCGCAGCTGTAGAAGGCGATCATGACCGCCAGTTCTGGGAGCATATACGCAACATATCCCGCCTGGACGATTCCCATGCTTATTGCTTCTTTCCAGCTGAAAAATCAAATCGCAGTGCAGTGCCATCCACAATAGTCTCGGAGATTCTCCACGGAAAGGACCTCTCCCAGTGTTATTCGTGCAATTTTTGGGGGCGTATACAGAGATAACGAACAGATTTCGGGTTTAGGGTTGTAAGTTGCCCACTCTGAGAGACCCGCCTAGTCGATTGTTCAAAGGATCCGGTCAAGCGGACTGTCCTCAGCTTTCGTGCTCAACACAATAGCTCATACCATTCAGACCACCAGGTGCTGCTTCTGGATCACCTGAGATCCGGGGAGTAAACCACGGTAAACTGAGTAACGTGGAACCGGGCTCAGATGCATGCTTAGAAGACAAAGCATATAACGACTTTTAAAGAGGAAAGGGTATGAACAAGGCTGGTTTGTTGACATATTTAAGAGTACATGCATTATTGCTACTACATTGAACACATTCCTTGATGTTAGTACAGTATGTTTAGTTTTTATTTTTATGGTTAGAGGGCTAAGAATCGGTGCTGAATTTATTGTGGTGCAAGCAGATGGAATGTTTCGGCATGGATAATAATCAGCGTTAGAGCTGATAAATTAAAGAGACTAATCGCTTCCCTAAGTTGAGTGCGCTCAGTTAATACTACTTTATCCACGTCGAAGTAGGGGATTTGTTTGAGATACCAAGTCTTGTGCCTTTGGCTCAAGCCTTACATAGTTGGCTGTTTGAGGCTTGCCTAGTAGATAGGAAATAATGCACAGTTGTCTGAATCCTAATGCAGCTACACATAGCGGGGGCCTTCTGAGCAGCATAGCTCTTCGAGATAGACATCGTGAATTTACTGACTGGAAGGTCCGTGGTTCAAACCCAACCTCGGCAACTCCACTGCTCGTCCCTAGGCTTCGGCACCCTGACACTATCTCGTGCTTCCCTCTGACATCATAGAAGCTAGGCACCGAAAAGGTGCTTCGGCTGGACGGTTACTCGTATCATGAGTGATCCGTTCGCCACATAAACCACTGAGCGACCAGAACGTGAGGTATTTAGGACCGACCTTATCTAGTCAGTATTTCTTCAGAGGGAAGCATCGCTGCTTCCAGACCTCTTCGTGATACGATTACTTGCAGTACGGGAAATTGCTGCTCACTCTCTGGTTGCTCTCACATGTTCTTCCTCCCATGGCAGAAGCTTGAAGAACGAAGTTCCAACAAGTTTAGCCTGCGGGATTGTTACAACACTAGCTCGGTCACCTGTTACGCACGCAGTTATCCTGGAGTAGATTGGGATGAAATAAGGTGATGGCACTGAACGGGTTAGTGGGATGGAATGAAAACAACTAGAATGATTCAACGTCAATTAGCTGAGTGAGCCATCACAACCAATGCTTGGATACACCTGCCATGACCACTCATTTTTCGGAAACGGAAGAGGCCCAGAAAGTCGGTAATGCCCGAAGATTATTTCAGTTGATCCGTGTGACCGGTCCCCGGAAACCACTTGTGGGCGAAACCATCAAGGATCGGAATAGAGTGACCATCTCGAATAAAGAAGAATGCCTCGATCGGTGGGCCGAATACTTCGAACAACAATTGTCGTGGCCACCAGCTGGCGCTCATCTGGAGCCCACAGGCAACGTAGAACCCTGGAAAGTGAACGTGGAACCACCTACGGCATCGGAGGTTTATGACTGCATATGTTCTCTCAAACGCCACCGAGCCTCTGGTCCGGATGACCTCCCACCCGCATTGTTCAAAGATGAAAATGAAGTCCTCAGTCAGCGCTAGTCTGATCTGTTTGCTTGTATTTGGGAAAAGGAGTGTCCCAGACAACTGCAGAGAGTCGGTGATAGTGCCCATTTTTAAAAAAAGGGGCTCGTAGTGAGTGTGGCAACCACAGGGGGATCAGCTTGACCCCGGTCATAACGAGACTGTTGGCGTCACTCGTGCTTCGTCGCCTTACGGTGGCTCGTGAAACACTGACTCGACAGCAGCAAGCGGGATTCTGGCCTGGTAGGGG
>SJOL01009403.1:2229152-2240860 GCA_004794785.1 Opisthorchis felineus | reverse complement strand
CGAGTTTTCGGTTGTGCAACGGGTACTTCCATTGAAGAATGTGTCCAGCACCAGAAGCTGCGTTGGTTGGGACATGTGTTGCGTATACCTAACCATTGTTTGCCGAAGAGAGTGCTGTTTTCCATGCCCAATTCAGAGTGGCGGAAGCAGAGAGGTGGCCAACCCTTGACCTGACAGAGGGGTATGAAGATTACGAGACGCCTGGGTGCTGTCGGTGCTACTCGCCTTCCAGGATGCTGACCGCGTGATCCTCACTGGGCCTAGTTGGAGACGCTGCAAGAAATGGCTGGCAACCGATGTCAGTGGCGATCTTGTTGTCAGTTTCTATCCAGATTGCCTGAATGGGTGTCTGGAGGTGTAGGTATCTCGGAGTGATTGTAGTAAGCTAGCACTAAGTCCCTTCCCCGTCCACCTTTATTCTTCTCTTCACAATAAGGCTTTCAAATAAATCATGGTTGTACGGCAGTGAAGCATCGGTGTTGAACACTGATGTCATGCTGTCGATGATGATGGTGCATTTTTCGGTTGACCGAAACCGTAGCAGCTGCAACTGACGCATGGTTTATGGATGATTAACTAAACTGAACTGAGGGGATGAAGAAACTTACGAAAGGTCTGGGGGCTATGAGCACTACCCACCTTCCGCAAAAGGGTACACGTGATCTTTACTGTGCTTGGCTGGAAACCGTACAAGATAGGAGAGCAAGCCGAAGTGAATAGCCTTCATATTACTAGTTACTCCAGATTGCCTGAGGTTGGGGCATAGCTTAAGTTCGTGATAAAGCAGGGCTAGACATTTTCCATCCTATTTTTGTACACCAGAGCCTTCTTCAAAGAAATTAACGTGGTTGTACAGCAATGAAGCATCGGTGTTCCAGAAGTGACATCACTGCAGATGAACTTTCGACCTGTTAACTTCAAGTGCATAGGACTCAACCACTACTGCGTCCTGCGGGAGAACAGAAGACAATCCTTAACGATCCAAACAAGCCACAGTGATGTACACTGAGTCACTTTGAAAATATAAGCCAACTCCCGTATTGATGATAAGCGAATATGCTCTTTCAGCAACAGAGTTGTAAAATAAATACTTTCTCTCTAGCAGGAAGCACAGTGGTTTTCCCCACAGGAAGAAACAACAGATCACACATTTCTGTCGTGGATTTATATTATGGCATGTTGATCACGACCAACCGAGATCGTCGCGGTAGTCAACGGTAACGCCTTGCTTGCTTTTGCATTCTGATATACACTCAACCTAAGTGTCACTTCTACACGTTCTGCATTTTCCTCTTCCACGATAAGCACTCGGATATTTTCTTGCTCTTTAATTCAATCAGCATGATCGGCTCCCTCCAAAGCTTGTTTACTATATTAACAAGGACATCGAAATACAGCTTCTCCCCATGGCGGTCAAACGGTATGCTGTAGTTTTCTGCATCCCTTCCAAATTGGTCAAGGATGGGAGGGAAGTCTTCAGTCAGCAATTGTCTGACATATTTGCCTGCACCTGGGGAAAGATGATCCTAGAGAACCGAGGAGAATCGATGAGTGTCCATTTTCGAGAAACCGGCCCATGTTAAGTGCGACAATCAAAGGAAGATCAGCATGACCCAAATCGTAATGAGACCCTTGGCGTCACATCTCCTTCACCGCCTTATGGTGACCCGTGGGTCGCTGAATCAATAGTAGAAAGTGGGATATCGGTCTGGTAGGGGTTGCGTTGACCACATTCTCACACTCCATCAGTTGCTATAACAACGCCGTAGGTATAAACGACCCACAATTTTAGTATTCCTGGATTTCCAAGGGGTATTCGAATCAGATGACCGGTCTGTCCTTCTGATCACGCGTGCCAAGGAATGAAAGACAGGAAGTCTGTGGAAACTACTCTCTTGGACAAAATAGGATTGGGGATCCGCAATACATTGCCTAAACACCACAGCCTTTGATGCTGGACACGTTCTTCGATTGAAGTCCCGGTTCCACAACCGAACACTCGCTTTCTAATTACCTGGTTGCGGATTCGCCGACACCAGCCCACACGAGCTATGGTTCTGAGATAACGGATCTCGAACACCTGAGGATGTCTCAGTTCCGCTCCTCGAAGAGGTCATGTCTCAGAGCCACCCACCAAAAGAGCCTGTACTGTAGCCTGATGCGCTCGTCCCTTGATATTCAAGGATATGATGATATGACGCCATAGTTGTCTCAAATTAGCAAACGCGACCTGAGCCTAAGAGATTCACGCATTGATCTCATCTGCCACACTACAATCAGAACTAATACAACTTCCATGATACATAAAACGCTCCACGACTTCGAGTGCCTCTCCCGGGATTGTAAGTGGCGTCTTCACTGACTGCATGTCCAACAGTATGACCTTACATTTTATGGGAGCATAGCGCTTACCAAAGGACGGGATGCCTATGGTCAGTTCATCCAAAAACACCTGTACCCTCTATCTCCTTTTCGAAGACGAGAATGATCGACAAGGTTTACGTCAGCGGCCCTTTGAACACTATGGTTTAGAAGACTTATTAAGTTCATAATCTTCCGGAGCATTCTTTGATGGGCAAGTGTGCTAAGCAGAACAGGCCGATTAATTGAGTCGAATGCGCCTTAGAAATCCGGGGAAACCAAGTGTAGATCAGATATACCTATGGCGTTGTTCTAGCAACTGACTGAGTGCGAAGACTTGAACCGGACAAACCTCCAAAATCGAAATAGTTCAACTGTAACACCCTTTCGGTGCCTAGCTGTCATGCTACCCGAAGGAAGCATGAGGGCTGGGATACTGCCAGGTTGCCCAAGCCTGGACAGGAGAAGTCGAGGTACAGAGGTTGGGTTCGAACCATGAAACCTTCCGGTCAGTAAATTCGCGCTCTAACCATTGGGCCATCTGGCCCTACCAGGCCGGAATCCTGCTTGCTCCTGTCGTGTCACTGTTTTACCAACAACCATAAAGCGACGAAAGACAAGTGACGCCAACAGTCTGGTTACAACTCGAGTCAAGCCGATCTCCCCTGTGAGTATCGCATTTACCACGGCTTCTTTTTCTTTTCGAAAACTGAAACTACCACCTATTCTCTTCAGTCCTTTAGGAGAATCTTCTTTTCCAAGATACAGGCAGATAGATCTGACGAGTGTTGACGGAGGACTTAACCCCCAGTCTTTGGACAGTGGGTTTAGGTCATCCGGACGAGCAGCTCGGTGGCACTTGAGAAAACATATGCAGTCATAAACCTCCGGGGCTGCAGGTTCTACTTCGGTTGTAGGATCCAAATAAGTGGCAGTGTGTGGCCAAGAGAACCGTTGTTCAGTGTTCAGCCCAGAGGTCGAGGCATCCTCCGTCACAGAAGGTGCTCGCACCACTTTGATCCTCCCTGTTCTCGACCAGTCGCACGGGTCAACTGAAATAATCTTCGGTCATTCATGGATTACTGAACTTCCTACGTCTCCTTAACCTTCCGTGTTCCCCAGGCTTCACGGTCGGCACGCGTGCTAAGTTGCATTTGACGGCTGATAATTTGTCGGGCCGAATTATGTAGGGTACCTTCGGGAAAACTTATCTGGGATTCAAGCGATGACAATATTCTGTCTGATATCGTGCTGAGCGGACCTGGTACAACTGTGCCACAGGCAAAACTCCCGGCATTGTGCAATTGTTTGGCGATCTCGTTCCAGCACGAATTCACATCTGATGGTGAAATAGTTGGAAAAGAGTCCAGAAGACGGTTCTGATAGAATCGTCTAACTTCGGAACCTGCCAGTCTCAGTTGCTGAGCGAGTTGTCCGCCCTAGAGATCCCTAGAAGAGGATCCAGATGAGCGCGTGGTCAGAACCCACAAATGTGTTCCAAAACGAGCGGCAGCCGGTTATTGATCCGCGCCATCGGTAACTGATAGCGACTTCACAAATTTGGGTTCGTAGCTGGCACGCTGTTGGAAGATACCATGTGGCCAGACGACTTAGGAAGTTAGTGCTCCACAAAAACAGTATGCGGTTAGAACATAGCTGAAGCATTCGTCCACCACTTTCTTGTAAGTACCAAGTTCAACCCTTGTCGGACACCTAGTTGAGTCTCAGATGTGTTAAGCCTGCAAACTTGTGCATTTAGGTCTCCGGCAACCACGACGACAACTGAGCTTTTAGCCCACCGTAAAAAGGCACTCAAGGCGTCACAAAATTTGTCTTTGATGGTGTCAGAGCTACAGTCGACTTGGCGTAAGCAGACACGGCAATGATCAACTTCCCTCTTGCGAGACTCCCCCACGGATGTTGCCAGACGAACCACACAAAGGCGACTATCAACGGATATCCAATCAAGCAAGGCTCCTCCCCCCCCCCCGGGTGTCTAAGGACGATACCAACCCCTGCACGTCCTGTCGCAGCGGCCTCAGCATCGCCGAAAGCGAGTGGAGAATGATGGAGCAGTTAGTTCAACCATTGTGGTTGCATCTTGAATTGTTGTCTCTGACACACAGTACATATAAGTGGCAAGCGAGTCTAATGTAAAAGCAAGAGCAGCTGGTTGTTCTGTGGGCTTCAGAGTGCGAACATGAAAAGCAGTCAGACAGACCGGGCATCAATGCCTGAAGATTGACTTCGAGAAGTCTGGGGCTGTCGGCTCGGACTGACGCGCAGATGTTGCGACCAAGACCCATGCAAGACGAAAAGGGCCGTTAGACCTAGAGGATGGGCCTATGAGGGTTAGTAATAGAGTGCGGGGATCGGGAAGAAAAAGTATGTGAAGGAGAAGAGGGGCGCGGAAACACGAGTCCCAAAAAGCACGAATGCCTTTTCTCAAGTAGCGCCGGCAAGATCATAGTCCTCACGAACTCCAACCCGTCCCGTTTAAGGATGAACTTGAAATCGTCAGTAGCTGTTTAACTTATTTGCCTGTCTGGGTGAAAGACAACGACCCAGCCAACTGGGGTGGGTCAAAAGTAATCCTTTATCCGGAGGAAAGGTACTCAGTGAGTGTAGCAATCAAAGAGGAATTACACTGAACCCCATTTTACGTGGTCTTACGAGAACATGTCCCCGAGAACAGTAAGGATTCCAGCATGGAAGTGGTTATGTTGACCATATCTTCACACTCCAGTATGGATACGAGCGACCTACGATCTTGATGCGCTTTGACTTCAAGGGCGCCTTAGATCCATTCGTCTCAGCACACATGTGCAAAGAACATGTCCTAAAAGTTTGAGTACCATTTGCTCCTTGTATTCAGATACTCGTTGGCAGCTCTCTGAAAGATTCTGTACAATCAGTGGTGTTCGATAAGGATGTTCATTCCTCCCATTTTTTGTTTAGGTTCGTCATTGACGAAATAATGAGGCGAACTTTGGAGGGTCTCGAAAAGCTCCGCGTTCATATCCTTCCGAGCGAGAATATTGTCGGCTTGGAATATGTTCTCATTTCTTAAAAAAGGGCATGAATCGTTACACAAGAAATGACCAAGGTCGTTCAGTCCTTCGGTAGGTATTTAGCACGCACAAGGACTAAAGTCAAGCCGCGAAAGGGACAGTCTTTGAACAATCCTCTAAGAATTCAAGGGAAGACACTGTAAGTTGCTGAACATCGCATGTATCTCGGGAGTTGCATTAGATCTGTCGGTAGTGCCAGACAAAACGAACGGAAGAATCCCAAGGACCAGGTTTGTTCTCTAAAGGCATACAATCGGGTCTCTAGGAATGTGTGTATCAGACTACAGAGTGGGCTGTATTGTTTCACGGCTGCGAAACTTGGTCACCTAGGAAGGAAGATCTGAAAACTTTCGGGTCTTTGACTACTGAAATGAATTCCAGCTGCGACGGCCTTCCGGGGCACAATCGCTACACAGCACAAGGGCTAAGTTACTAACAGGTTACCCAAACTCAGACATAAGTGACCGAGAGTCCAGGGCTGGGTTCAAAACATTGACCTTCTAGTCAGTCGTCTAGCGTTAACTGCTGGGCTAAGTCAAACTCGGGGATCCACGGGGAATGCGCAATCAGTCAATTAGGAAAAGTTTTTGGTCAGACAGAAGTTACTTCACTCGAGGAATTCATTTGGCATTCTAGGCCAAGACGCCTCGGTCACGTGCTACGAGTGCCGAATTACCGTCTGCCGATAAGTGGTTTTTCATGGCTAATTAGGAGGGTCGGAAACCTAGAAGTGGACAAAATATGACATGGCATAAGGGTGGGAACGACGTCACGAAAAGCACGGATGTTTTGGTGCTGCTCGCCTTCCAGGCTAGAATAGAACACCGAATGATCTAAAGTGGATGAATGAACATGGGAAATTCTAACAATTTCATGTAATACGGGAACCAAATAAGCGTGCTGCTTGTCCGTTGCTCAGCAGACACCGGCTCATTTGCTAAGTGGCAGGCACTATATAAAACAGTAAATTCACTACGTGAAACAATCGTCGGGATCCGGGAAGGCCAGCTGCGGTTTCTCGTATCCCAATGCGGCCAAGGTAGGTATTCCTAACTCCTTCATGGTTGGGTCCAGCTCTTTCTGCATCCAATCCCAAGATCCAGAAACAACCTTGCATTTTAGCTAAGAAGAATGCGTAAAAGGACGAACGATTCTTACTCTGATCGTCTCCAGGAAGCGAATTGCTAGTGCAATATCATTCAGCCGCCGACAGGCTCGAAGAGCACTTTCAACGACCTCAGGAGGGGGGATTGCGTCTTCTTGGTGTAGCTTCAGCAGCCAATGCCTGACCCACCAGCTATCTAGTGTCTGATCGTTGAAAGCATTGAGGAAACGAGATCTATATGTTTCGTATGGTTCGACGCGATTGAAGTATTCAGGATTGGTAGAGTGTGCCCCAGCCTTAACAAGAGGACGCAGAAAGGTTTCTCTCTGAGAACCTGAATGAAATAATGCATTAGAATTTGTGCCTCTTACTACGGAACAGCAAACGACCAGCTGTCTGGACAGAGCGAATCATTTTACTAAGCGCACTCGGCGTCTGGCCCCAGTGCGCGATTCGAAAAAACCGGACGCTGATTGGTTCAATAAACGTGAGCACTTGCTGGGAGCTGAATGATTCACGGACTGATACACAGGATCGAGGCACTTGCCCAAGCTTCCCCGGTCGGTCTCGTTTTTGCCGTTCAGCGGCTTCCGTTTACCTGAAAAGCAAAAGCGAGGAGACGACGTAGCACAGTACCTTACGCTCCAGTGCCAGGCAGTAAGCCTGCCAGCGTAAGGACTCACAGAAAATAGCATCCAATAGTACCTTGAACAGGGTTCTAGATGCAGCGTGAGCTATAATCGGATGCGCATTCCGCTCCATCCGCTTAGCTAACAGTGCCCGGGAGAGCAGGGGCCTTGCAGCGCTACAGTGAAAAGGTTAAACTGGCCGAAGCTCTCGTTGTAGTCAAGGCCAAAGCCATCATTGCGCGAACCATTCCTTCACTTCAGAAGGATTCAAACCCCAACTGAGGCTAAAAAAGTCCTTCCGGTTCTTCAAGAAGTACCGCTTTATCAGTCGTCATTTGCCCGTCGCACTCGCCCCAGCCACAGGGTGTACCTTCTCTTCCAGCTCCACGCAATTATCCCTATCTTCCCCACTTCTCTCTCTCTCTCCTCGGGGGGAACGCACCGGAACAGCTCCCTTCAAGCTAGCTCCGCAAACTTAACACTGGATTTTGCGCTTTTCAAGCCCACCAAACCCATCAACTGGACGCCTTTTAAAGTACCCAGGGCGACATCACGCCCATTTGTAATTTCTCAGGGATTCAGGAGTGTCCAAACAGAAACCTAAAGGTCGCTTCGAGCCCCTGGGCTCATATGATCACGTCTTGTTTCGTACATGGCTCATCTTTGCTAGGACGGATCCCACGTCCACTTCAGCCACGCGAACTGGCCGAAAACCCTAGCCCTTATTTTTGCGACTAAAAATACCCTCGGGGCTCGCCCTGTGCGGTCCAAAACCTAACTCCTCCGCAGTTCCGGGGAAACGGTCTCCTTCTAGGGCCCCGGACAAATACCCGTCCGCCTCCGCTTATATCCACCGGAGCCTCCAACTGCCCTCCCCTAGTGCCTCCACTTAATTGACCACTGCTTGTCTACTGGTGTGCCCCTCACCACAAATCCAGTCTTATCCCTCCCACTATACCCCCTCCCCTGCGCAGCGATGCGACTCTAGCAGTCACGAGCCGAGAGGCCCCAAATCCACCCCGTGCAAAAAAATCTGGAGATCGATGGTTGACTTGTGCAGCCGTGTCCCCTCAAATGACCCGCTAAGTTCCTCCAACGTGTGTCCCACCTCATCCTACCCTGTTCAACGGGCCCATCCCAGTTTTCGTCGATACCTCCAAGGCAATGAAAACAAACAAAGGACGGATCTTGTCTTCCCTTCCTACAAGGCCACTTGACATGACCCCGCATGGCAAAATTTTGGATCAGTGAGAAGGCCCGGGCATTCTGGATTCACTGTCTTGCTTGATTGGCCCATTGTTACTCAACTGTTACTTTAATGGAAGGTTATGTGTGGCAATTTCCTCTCATTTCCATGCCACCGCTGGGGTCCATCAAAATTCACTCACAGGACCCATGTTCATTATGGACTTTGCTAGCAGGCTCTTATTTGTTCTTCCCCGGGCCTTGAAGTACATCTTCAGTGACAATCCCTTCAAACAGCGATATGATTTTGCGTTCACTGGTCCCGGATCAACAACCCTCCACCTAACATCTACAGAACCACGTGTCATTAAAAAGCCAACCGACTCCCTCCACTCCATTGTCATCATCAGCACCCTAATCCCTATCTGTAGTTGTTTGTCACAAAAGCATCCTCATCTGGATCATACCTAACGTTCCCCATTGCTAATGGACCTTAATTCTTCTAAGGTTATCAGAATGGTCAATTCCCACATCCTGCTTTCCTCGCATAGATAGGGGCAAATCTGTTACCATCTGCTCCTCATTCGCCCAGAGCACTACTGCTCTGTTAGGCCTCCATGGCTAAAGCGTGATGAAAATACGCTGAAGTACAGTCAGAAATATGTCAAAAGGTAGAGTCGTATCTCCGCGATCTGTCCAACCGATAATTGCTTGATCGCCCAACCTTTCCCCCTCGTAGGCAGCGCCACCTGTGGGGGCGTCTCATTTGCACCCACTACATCTTCGATGCACAATCTTAACAAAGCCTCTTCACCCCCCCCACAGCATTTCCAACTAACTGGCCACGCTCGCAAGTCCGTCCTTTGGCGCTTTACGCCACGGAGACGGAACAATTTTCTCCCGTTCGTGGTGAAACCATTCTTGAGCCAACTTCTGGGTTCAGCTGTTTCCGTCCCATCGCTATGCAGTTTTATACGGGGAAATCATGAAGTTCTTCTATCTCTGTTCCTGACCGAATCTTTTTTTGCTCTGATCCCCAGTTAAAACCGGAATAACGTGCTAGCTAATTCAGGTGATATGTGCACGCACTTTTGTAGTATCTATGCCTATAAACTAGCACCCCCTCTGGATAACATATTTATACTTGTATCATGGGCCGTACATGCTTTTCGCCTTAATTCTCTACTGCGTAGTATCAGAGTGATACCCATATATTTATTCTCTCTTGGAAACCGTGAGAACCCGGGTCCAGAAACCATACCTTGCGACCCAAGTCTACGTTTCTTCGGTTTCCAGGTACACACCCGTCGAGCCTACTGTTAAACGGCCGAATGCTTCACATATGCACACACACTTTAAAAGTTTGAGGTTCTAATGGACTCTTTGGAGAATACACTTCACCTGTTGCACAATTGGTGTCAGTGACCCGAAACTGCCGTCCGAACATTTCAACTGATGCGATTCACTGATGTGAAAATTCCAGCCTTATGCAACCTGTCGCACTACTGGATAACTTCTGGGCAACCGGAAAACAGAAGACCCTGGCAGTATTATATCTTCACATCTTGATCGCGGCAGAGGGCAGTGACCGTAATCTAGCCCCAGCGAGGGGCATGAAATAAATGTTGAACGCGTTTATTTGTGCCAACTTTTCAAGTTTTGCCTTCAGTTTAAAGTTCTGATGTCCTTTTCCTGATAAGGCATCCACACATTGATTCTCAACATCTGACCCCTGACTAACTCATCAGCCCCAAATTGTTAGTGACCCCATTGTTTCGGTACCATACAGTCATTTTGGTATGCTGGGGTGCGACAGGCGAGGCTGTTATATGGTTCTTGCCACTGCCAAAGCGCATGCACACAACTGTTCCATAAAAATGTTCCTGGACCCTTCCACTTGGAGTTTACCACTACACGCAACTACTCACCATTCTGGTTTCTTCGCATGCACCTATAGTGCCGCACCCTCTGTATGTTCTTTTGATTCCCTTGTGGGCGGCTATCTCACTGCCAAGTCCAGTTTCTCTTAAATAATGCCCATTCCCAATGCCGCAGAAGAGGAAACTCGCCTGACTACCATCAAACCAACATTCAGGCCATCCGGGAATCAACCAAAGGTAATTGCTGTGGCTTATTCACTTTGTTTCATCCATTTTGAGAGTACGCGCTGTGCATAGCTGCTGAGGTTCTAAAATCTCAGAACACAGTGTTAGAATGAGGTCTCATTCAAGACGGACCTTCGGCACGTTCGAAGGACACTTGTGTTCCTAAGTCCGCTACTTATTAAACGACATAGCACGGTCAGAACTGCTCCCTATTCAGCCTGTAGCGCCATCGCACGCATCCAAGTTGATCTCCACCTCCCGATTCTTCAGCGGTGTCAAAGCGCCCCACAATTACTTTTAAGCAAATGTATACCTGATATTTGTAATACAGCAGTCTCATGTTCCGGGGGATGGTAACTGACAATGTAACCAATCCCAACCATTTCAACTGGAAATGATGTGCATAAGTTATCCCACCGATAACCTGCTGAATCGACTTCAAACGATCTCCCATTCAACCCGCCTAGCTGAACGACAGATTGGAGTCAAATGAAGCAACTTCTCGAGTATCGCCGCCTCCGAGGGGACCTAATTCTTTATAATGCCCTGTTTGAACAAGGTTTGGCCAAAAGGTTTTTCACCGTTGACCCAGAAAACACACGGCGGGGACACGGTAAGAAGATTTTCAAGCTCAAAGCGAACACTTTTATTAGGCAAAATGTTTTCTCATTTCATGTAGTAGCTGCGTGGAATAGCCTTCCTGCGACGGTTGTCCACGCTCCTTCTAGAACCCAGTTCAAAGCACTATTAGACACGTTCCTATGCGAGTCCTCGTGCTGGCAAAATTACTGCCCCGCGCTGAGAACTTAGAGAGCAGTGCTACATCCTTTTTTCGCTTGTGCCTCTCAGGTGAACGACAACCGCAGAATGACAAGAACACAACCGAACCGGGAAACATGGGCAAAAGCCTCGATCCTGTGTATCAATCCGTGAATCCGTGAATCCGTGATATATTTCAACAACTTTTGATATCGCGCAGCTGGATGAAGCCCTCGTTATTTTCAGCGATAAAAAGCCGCGGAGTGGAAACCATGGTTGATGCTTTAAAACACACTTTACTTTGGCCACCGATTTTATCGAAACCGGGCCAGGTTAGATCCTTTGTGGCTGAGGCGCATTAGGTTGAACCTAGGCCTTCTGCATCGCCTAATCTACCAACGGGCTTACATAGCTGTGTGCCGTCCGGAATTTTCTTCCTGCCCTCCCTACAATGTCCGCAACTCTGGATTTTTGCTCCCATTGACGACCTGTC
>SJOL01009403.1:2199997-2226520 GCA_004794785.1 Opisthorchis felineus | reverse complement strand
CCCCTTTTCTACGCAGTCCCCTGTACTCACAACCCTTCAGTCATACTTTTATTTTGACTGTAATATTATGATCATGCCTGACGGTATGCCACCCACCAGTTGGGAATAAACATTATTATTATTATTATTATTATTATGTTAAAATAACACCAGCACCAAAAATGATAAGACAGTACCAATACAAGACCCCACATATCTACCGGTACTCGTGAACCTCCCAAAAAATTTTGGTTTTGTCCACGACTGGATTCTACCAAGGTAGATCTCATTAAACCGCAACGACCATCTTTACAACGTATACACGCCTGATCAAACAAACACCGTAAACTCTCAGAACGCTGATATACAACAGAAGGGACCTGGCAACATGAAAGCTCCTCATTTTAATTTGGGCTCCTATTGTCAACCAGTAATTTTGCCAGTGCGTAGCATCTTCCTATCTTTCTGTACCTCCAAAGCGGCCTATCCAAACTCAATGTAAAATGTTCACAGATTATCTAATCACGCCACCCCGGGATGCCCTTAGTTCCTCTTTCGTCTTCCCGCATCCCTCTTTGTGAATCACCCCACCAATGTGCCAGCTGGGCTAACCCCGAGACGTGTGTTTATTAACTGAATCAGTATTCAACACAAACTGACTAAAGGTTATAACCTCGTAGAATCAGCCTTTTCCAAAGAGACCTTGCTTCCGGAAGGTCGGCTTACATCAGATGCAGGCGACTTCAACATTACCCTCTATAAAATCTGTGGCTTCGAATCGAGTGCCCCTCATAAATGGGGATTCCAAGGTGCTCTTTAGAAAACAGTTATTTTATTCGCCTATTTCTCTTCCCCCCTTGCGAGTCCAAAGTCCGTCATGCTAATTTGGCCTCCTGGCTATTGCCTTTTTCATGCCCTTCCGTTCTCAGCTTTCGCAGTTTGACTGCATAGGTAACCCTGGTTTTGGTACCCATATGGCTTTTAAATTTCATTTGCATATAAAGTCAACTTTGTGGCTCGCTGTACCTTCCTTCCACATCGTTATCTTTAGTATCGTATTCAGCTTCGGAAACCAATTGTCTTCTGGAGTCAACATCGACTTGGTGAGCACAAATTTTTCGACCATCGTGTTAACTCACGGTTGGAATGCATTCCGCTCTGGGCCTTTTGGCAGCTAACCCGCGGTGTTCATTTTCCACGAAACCTGTACTCATGTCCTCAACATCCCTCTCAACCCCATCATTACCACCCGTTCACTGAGTCAAGCCCACTCCTGAAGTTTTGGACACGATAGTCGATGACGTAGTTTCCTAATCACTCCCTGTCAGTCATGCCGGAAGAAAATATGTATCTATTCCGCTCACTCTCTTGGGTCCCTGCACCCGCACACTCCTTTTTCTTGATTGTGAGTTTTTGGCTGACATCAACTAGTATTCCGTGAAAGTCTCCTCGATGGGGTTGACCTGATCCCCTTGAAAATCGCATCTTCCATCGACTGATGGCAAATCACTTCTATCTCAACAATGTTACATCTTAGCCAACAGCTCTTGTTTCTTCACCTGACCGGCGCCAAAGAAAGTTACACGAATGATAAAATCAGCAAAACTGAAGACAAAACACCAAACCTTCTCTGGAACTGCTATTCCCCTAGCTGTCTACCCACCTCCTTGCCGTTCAGCACGGTTTTCACTCAGTCCGGAACACAATACCGACCGGATACCTAATCTTAATTGGGGTGCTCCGTTTGTCCTTAGCCCCGATGAGTAGAAGTGGGCATTTTTCCATACAGCCTCTGGGCGAGCGTCATTATTCCATGCCTAGTGCATCAAAACGATGCAAATAAGGTGACCTATTACGTCGGATTCTTACACATAGTCTGTTGTCCTCGGGCTGCTTTGCTCGGCCCGATGTCAATGGTTTGTGCTAGTTGAATGGCACTTCGTCACGAGGTGTTTAAGGCTATTCGTGGTTATAGACAAAACACAAGATACTGCTTGCCAGCAATTGAATACATCTCCACAAAGTTACATTATTGATTCATCCGGCCCCAGCGGGAAGCCAAACATTCGCCTTTGTGCCTCTCCGCCTCTACAGATGGTCTGAGCATTTCGATCAACTCGGCGGCCAACGCTCTTGCCAGTACTCAAGGCAGAAATCTGTTAGGCCCTAACCATAAAACGAACTCTAGTCCTCCGTATCCTCGCATGTTTCGTAGAAATGTCGCGTTTTGCAAGTGGGTGTAGTCCTGTGGTGCCGTAGCTCTGTGACCATAGTGGCTCTCGGAGATTGATTGGAATGCATCCTCACATCCTAAAAAACAAGCCTCTGCTGTGTTTCTGCCCTACATGATCCTAATTTTTTGTCTCTTTCTTTAGATGTTGCGGTCAGGCCATTAATTAACCGATTTTCAAAAGCAGAAATAACACCTTCTAACGATTACCGGCCCACATCCTGGCGTAAATCTTTTCAAAAGTATGAAAAAGACAGTCAATAAATCTACAAAAGATTTCCTAGCGGCAATCAGCATGTTTCCGCAGTACCAGCCAGCGCCATTTCGTCTCGGACCTTTTACGTCTTCTGATATCATAACATATGATCTTGGTCAAAGCCTGGCATCAACTTGCCCCTCCCACACTGATCGGTTCATTTTGTTGTCGACCAATTCTTACGAATGTTAGTGAGGCCAGCACTCTCCCAATAATGATCCACCGACAGAAGTTTACCGGTAACCAACATTTTCCGATCACTTGTTCCTCAGTCGCCCGATTCTCCCTATTTGCTTAATACCCTAATTTATGGTCTAATTACCGGTCATTCCTCTGCAATGGGATAGATGGATGCATGCTTCATGGGAACAAGAAATAATCTACTTCAGATCCCGGCAAAGCGGTCAACATGCTTTCCAAAAACACTACTTCCTCCGAGCTTTGCTTTAGTTCTCTAAACTGGACACCACCGTATTTGTGCACCACAGCAGCAGTAGGGTTTTTGGTGTCTGGATATTTTCCAACATTTCGTACTCAATCAATCTTATTCACTCAACCATATTTAATGCGGCCACCGGAACCTTATTACCAATGAGACGAATCTTCTCGCTTGTCATACAACGGGATAACACCGCAATCTACCCACCATTCATTCCCTCTTTGAGCTCCGCGGCATTCGCCAGCTACCCCGGAGTGAGCGCGGCAACATTTATATGGTGATAACCACCTACATTACTTTGTGGCGCTGCCCTTCTTGAGAAGGATGAGTAGACTTAGAGGATATCCTTGATCACTGCAACCCATGCAGCACGATCGTTAGTAAGGTTCCAGAGCAGAGTGCAGACCTCGACGTCGCACTTAGGTGTAGATTTTAAAGCTTCTTTCGGCACGGTTTCTTCCCTTACATAGGGGCAAATCCTTATCCACTGTTACTTTAGATGCTGCTTCTGTCCGTAAAAAATTTTGCCACTCTGTTGTACAATCACAAACATCCGTGAATTTACACTTACTAAGATCATATACTTGCCTTACCACAACCCTTCACCCCAGCACTCTGTTTGGTGAGGCTTAGATGACGTATTTTAACAAACCCATGCGGGCCCGAGCGTACACGATGCTAACCGATGAGCACCATCAAATCTCTGTCGTCTCACTTATGAAAAAACTGGAACAGCTTCTTGCTCAACCAACCGAAGACTGGCCGAAGCAGATGACCCGAACACCGTTAAAAAATTGAGCGACGAAAAGGGGAATGAAAGCACGCTCCTCCAAATGCCGGAAACAAAATAGTGATAAAAATAATCATCCCAAATCAGTAAGTGGCTTGGGGTGAAGCATGATCGCAGTGGCACAATAGAAATTACATATCAAAAGCCATTTGGTAAAGCTTAAAATTGCAGGAAGATGGGACAGCAATATAAGCTTACGCAAACGAACACGAATATGGAACAATAAATTTTTTTGCGACAAGGGCAGACCATGGTGGGAGTTTAAGGAAGGAGAAAACGTAGCGAGCTTGCAGTTGGCTTGAAGGAGTTTAAAGCAACTGACAACCTTCAGTAAAATCTCACGGAGCTTATCGTCCAGTTTGGAATAAATCGAAATCTTCGGACGCTAACTTCAACTACAAGCTATTCCAAACGTAAATGCCCATGCTGGTTATATTGAGTCAGCTCGCGCTTCCGCCAGTTTGCATTTCTCCCTACCGGAGAGTTCGACCTTTAACTATGACCCACTGTTATTGCAAACAAAACGATCAGCTTCGACCCACCCCCTTCATTTGAACAAATCAAACTACAGTCTCACAGGCTGTTCTTGTACGTTAGCTCCTTATGCTTGCCTAAACAAGGCACAAATCTAGGCTGTATGGTGCCCCTCATCAAGAGGTGATTCTTATTGTTCACACGTCAGCAATTTTTGCGGAGTAGCTTGAAGGTTTATGGTTTAAAACGGTCTGTTTTCCCTTTTAATTTACGTTTCTTAACCTTGTCAAGAGTCTGTTACATTTACTAGATTCTTTGGGAGAGCGTCGTCATGCTTCTTCTCCTCCAGCGCGGGGGTGAGCAGTTTGTTAGCAAACCTGGTTTTATCTAAGCATGGTATAAATAATTTCGGAATCGGGGCCGTTACCTGCATTACTGCTTGCGAGCACGTTGATAAGGCAGTGACGCTCCTGTTGCACTTATATTTAAAACACTTTTAAGCTTCCGGCTGGCCCCATGGCTATCTCACTGGTAATCTGTAAGTAGCGCGTCCTCTTTTTTCCACAACTAGAGGTAAGTTAGAGTCAAATAAATAGTGTAGCCGTGAGGTGAAACTGACAAGTAATCCAATGAATGAGATACAACGGATGAACACGCCAGGGCCATTCTTGAGAAAAAGAAATAAAAGCCTAAAAATTGGACGCCACAACAGTAGAAAAGGTGAGCGCGTGGAAGCATACAAACGAAGAAACAAGTAACACGCAAGGGCCATAGCATTGTGCCAGACGGCCAGAGCAACGCGCTGATCTTTGAGGGACATACACAATTCCATCCGAAACGATTGTATGCAGAAGGTAGAATTTTGCGTTAAAATGTACCATGCTTAAACCGGAAAGCATAAATCTCAACCCTTTGTAATTCATTTTAATAGACCTTTTATTCGTAATTTTTGACGAGCACTCAATTGTTTAGCTGCACGGGGGTGGATCAGTATGTTATACGCTAAGCTTCACAGATTTTCGTTGTAAAACTGATGGCCGCACGATTTTTTAATCTTTACGGAATCTGAGGAGTGAAACGAACAAACGAAGGGTAAATGTGTGATATTTGTGAGCGCAGCGGGCAAAACAGCGCCAGTGCTCTTTCGCATTATGAGGGGCTGTGCCATCAACACAGCAGGCCTTCCCCGGATCTAAGCGAACTTCAAGGAAACAAAAACAGCAACCGAGTTGAGCGCATATTTAGATGGCAAACGGTGCCCGAAGCACCGACTGCTCAGTCCGGTTTTAGTTAAGAGGGAACGGGCACCATCTACCGGTCACTTCTTTTTATCTTGTTTCTGATAGTAATGTGACCAAGGTTTTGTTCGACTGAATGCATGTATCTTACCTCCATGCCCACTGGCTGTATGGCTCCTGCAAGTGTGGTCCACATGCACAATCTGGGAGTGTTAAATATGGCAATTCGGTCAATAACTTTGGGGAGAACGCCACTGGTCTCCTAAAAAGTGGGTGAACCACCTTAACACCTAGGCATCCCATGCAGGTGTCGTGGCATGATGCACGACTCGTGCAAGAATACAGGGTACATGTAACCAATCGTTGTGACAGAGGTGAAATCCCGGATGTAGAAAAACAGGTTTTAACGTGGTCAGCTTTATGATTACTTATGCATTTTTCCTCGTTCTGGGGAACCTAGGTTCACGACCTATGCTCCTGTAATACCGCCTTATTAGAACTCATCTCTAAATGACTTGCAGTTTCTGGTGCAAATCCCACGCGCTTTCCAATGTTTGGTATGTGTCCTGGTTAATGCACTTGTCCCCCTATCAGGAGATTTGCCTCCCTTTTGTTCAGACTTTCGGTACGTAGACAATCAGAAACCTCATGAATAAATGTTTTCTCAAGCTGTTTCTATACCTACCGACTCTGGTTGTCTAGTTAAAACTTACCAGAGCAGAGAACAATTTATTGCGCGCGCTTTCAATTCACCGTTATTACCTTCCGAAAGACTCGGGAAACAGGTTAACCGGGTGGGAAAACTCTGTGAAATCTGTAACCCCAATAGTTACAAAAGCAAGTAAGCGGCAGGTTTTTAAGGAGCGAATACTGCTGCGCCAGTGCACAACGTGCTTGAAGACCGACTTGTAATCTGCGGGCGAGGAGAGTGAGTCTCATCTTGTACGAAGGTCTCAAAACACAGAGGCCAGCCTTCTCGCTCTTGTGATTTGCCGACTGGACCACGTGGAAGCTGTTGTCCTATCATACCAGCTGTTGTGATAGTGAACCTTGTTCGACGTGGTGAAGCTCTGCAGGCTTGTCACTAAGTTTTGTACGCATGAAGTTGAATACTGTTGTTGCCCGGCCTCTAGCCTTTCCAGAAAATGCGCAGGTGTGGTTGGAAAATGGTCTTCAAAGAAGCTACGTTATGTCGTCAACCTAGATCAAAATACAGGGACCCCAAAACAGCGTGCGTCCGCATATTTGGCTTCAAAAAAGAGCAGACCGAAGGCCATGAGTTCACGGTATAACACTAGACCCAATGCCCTAGGTAACCGGCTAGCGGCATGCGAATTGGAACGCTTCAGGCCCCTATTAGTACTACCTGTTCGACTCTGTTGCAACCTTCAATGGTCACTGATTTGGTTCGCCGCAATGACACTACAGGCCACACTGGTGAGATCGTCATTCCACAAAGTTTAACCAGGCCAGAGAGATTCAAGTTTCAGTGCACAGTAACAACCAATGAAACTGCCCGGCTTCCTGGGCCAGCTATAAAATGGAGGCAGTGTGGGTTTAATACCCTGTTTCGCACCTGCTCCATGACTCGATTGACCTTACCCACTGTTTAGGGGAACTGAATCCCTGGCAAATAGGACTCGCGAACTATGTAGTTTTTTGCGAAATAGCTCTGGTTTCGCAGTTCGCGGAACTGCAGTTACTTTTCTTAGCCTTACTGCCAGCATTAAGGTATACGCTCTACTGCATAAAGAGGCTCTACACTTTTGAAAGAACGGGAGTAAATAGAAACTAGAGAGAGCATGCTGAGAGGCTTCTTCGTAAGGAACAGCGTGAATGGAAACTTGATATGTATCACTAGAGAACATGGAAAATTTTCACTCTTCCGTGTCAATCTATGACGCACTCGCGCCGTCTTATGCTACGCCGCCTGTCATTCATTTATCACTGTCAGCAAAATCTATTAATTTCAGTGTTCGAAAAATAGCCCCTTTGAAAAGTCCTGCAGTGGAATGCGGAGGTATAATTAAATCGGTCAAGCTGGCTACAGTAGATGAAACGAAGAATAAAGATGCAAGCGCTTATGATGAAGGAGGTATTACGGCAATCATAGTTCCCAATAAGGCCGTAGTTGTCTGTTTGTCTCGTCTAGATGGGAATAATTACTCAAGAATATCCTTTTTCCATACTGGTACGTTCCTTTGTAATCCCTCTTTAGAACCCATGCGTTTATCGGTTACAAATTCAACCCATGGTAGAAATATCCTATCCCCCTGCAACGGCTGAAGTGTCGATCTTAATACCCATTTGCGCAACTTTGGTCTGAACGCATATTTCAAAAGCTCGGGATTATTGCATTCGCTCGACGAGTTTGAGTTTGAACTCAAATCCATCAAATTTTTATTTATATTCTTCCACCGTGATGCTATTTCCGTCAACTCAAAGTCCGCTATTCCCTCAGCCTCAAATTCTCGCCTTGTTATCCCACGCCATTGTGGTTCCCCCTACCCCGAATACCGCGGTGTCTGGTTGGCCTTGATGTTGGAATGATCCCATTTGTGTTGATCCTTGTCCTTTCATACACGACTACCTATTTTACAAAAATTGATTGATACTCACAACCGGCGTGTTTTTCGTCTTCGTTCTGAATGTAAGTTATGGTGATGCTTAGCGACATGCCGCCCACCACTTCGTAGTAAACGCTACTGTTACTTTTGATAACCATTTAAGTTTAAGTCCTATGTTCTAGCGTTTTCTGCCTTTTTAAAGAAGGAAAAAAATGGCAGTGATCAAACAACAACTTGTCTTTATACGAATAGAATTAGGAGGATATCAGCTTCATGAGTTTCGAATATCTGT
Organism: Opisthorchis felineus; assembly: GCA_004794785.1. NCBI lineage: Eukaryota > Metazoa > Platyhelminthes > Trematoda > Opisthorchiida > Opisthorchiidae > Opisthorchis > Opisthorchis felineus. The sequence goes on along the minus strand of SJOL01009403.1, from coordinate 2,218,255 downwards.
CGTAGTTCTCGTGGCCTGCTACTTGTTAAACATCAGTGATAAACTATGACACAGTATGAACCCTCGTTCGAGAATGGCGTCGTGCAAGCACTGTGCATTCAAAGCAAGCGGTATGATCAGTTTGTTTTCGGCCAAACCGACGTCCTAGTGATATGCTGCTTAAATAACACATCACTTCTGTTCATTTGAGGGCACCATGGATCAGTTAACCACACACCCCAAGAAAGCCGTAAACTTCGTTGCCAGAACATAGGCAGTCATGAAAACGTCTATCAAAAACCCTACTTTTCACTCCGTTTCAGCTAATCTGCTGAGGTAAGTGCTGTCTGGAATGTCGACTAGGTATCGTTGGTCCGAAGCCGCATGTTGGCCCGGGAAGTAAGTCAGATACGTTCAGCTGTATGGTATGGGCAGTGTAAGTTGTACCGAGCAAACTGACCAAGCATCGTGCGTCCCTAGCCGCGCGTTAATCGCGTGTGCGTGTTGCAATTGTTAGGTTGAACATCTTCAGCAACGATAATTCGCTTCAATATGTTGAAAGTTTTCTTGAATTAAGGTGGAATACAATAAAGTGATTTATTATTGTCAGCTCACGGTGTGCATTCATAGCATAAAGTTAGGTGACGATCCCCAGCACCGGCTGCGGAACGCCTGCTACCTGATGCCATTTTTAATCGGTGGCGTTGGTGCCGCTAAAGATGACTTGAATGCTACCGGTGCGAAATCGGACACCGCCAGATGAAACACGACATACCTGAATGTCACAAAAATTAGTGGCAATATGTGCGCCCATCACTCAGTTGATGGAATAATATGGATGCACTTTAAATTCTAGGGAGGTTACGTTATTCAAACCGTTTACGGACTATCAGATGCCAGAAAATACATCTGAGTCCATTTCTGTGGTGAAGACTACACTGAATAACGCTTCTTAAGGTAAGAGACCAAAAGCATCCACCTGCGTCTATTCAGACAGGAAATATCAGCAACAAATTCATATACAGGAGTGATCCACCCGAATATTTTACGCGTAAGAATATACTGTGGGCAGAAGCAGATGCTGCAAAATTACTGAAGCTGCAGAATAACATCCAAAATTCTTCCAGAATAAGCGAGCCGCACTTTTGGGCGAGTTGAGTTACTAGACGTTGACCAGAGGCAAGTCAAAATTAATTTGTTGAGAATATGGGGTTTCGGAAGTTGCGAGTTTCACGGGCAGTTAGTAGAATTTGGTTGCGGGTTTCAGTGATATGATGCCTACAGAATTTTGTTTGAGTGAGCAAACTTTCAAGGTCACTAGCCACCGCCGATTTGCGTGTGATCACCAGTTCACGAGATAAAGCACGAAATCAAATATTAGAATATTTTAAAATTCCCGAGGTATTCTTCAAGTGCGAGAGAACATCTACAAAATATCCAATGTAAGTTCCAACAAGGTGGATAGTTGAATAACGTTTGGATCCGTTATACTCGGAAGGTGTCAAAAGTGAGATGGGTTTGTTCACCGAAGTTTGTCACAGCAGTGTTCACAAGATCATCCTGCGTGCCATAATAACTGCAGATTTTTAGACGCACATCCAAAATTGCACAGAAACCATAGTTTGAAAAAAGAAACTTTTACGCAAGGTTTTATCATTTGGCGGCATTTGTTCGACACCCAGTTACCTCTTGAGATTTTGGCGGGTTTGCCAAAATTTGCTTGTTTGTACGCATGCTCGATTTTCGGCGCGGTATTCATTTTTTTAATGGCTGCCATGTCTTGGCATGATATCCTCCTGAACAAATGGGTCTTTTTGTATACAGTTGGCTCCTTCATGTGTTTTCTCCTGTTTTGGATCTGGAAATATTTTAAAGGAATAATTGTCATCCGCGCAAGATTGTAATGGAGCAACCATTTGAAACCCATGTAGGAAAGTTCCTTGTCATTACAGTAGGCGTCTCTCAAAACCATCCCAAGGAATTCATCGCAGGTGGTTAGTTTGGTGGATTTTTTTATGGTAGTCAGCACACGCTGTGCCGGGTAAAAAGTGGGGTTTTATCTTCACCGCCATAATGAGCAACTCGTGGTGCCACTAAAAGACTTAGTCGTTTGTAGGCAGCACGAAAAGACAGTACAATAAGTTGACCAGTGCCTAAGGGTTCCAGCACAAATTCAGCGGATTGAGATGGCCATTTGAGTACATGTGAAAGGCTCCATGGACCAAGAATATCCTTGGATTTATCGAGGGCGCAGTGTGATTCATTTCTGCTATTCAGACGAGATAAGAAGTCAGCTGCATTTACGTTGCGGACTCCAAAATTTGAAAAGATGTCAAAAAGGTCCGATAGAGGGCACTAGGGTATAGGTTAGATTGCGGCTCAAAATAGCGGACAGCTAAGACTGGGTGCATTTTCTAACTACCGCAGTGAGGCGACACTGCCCAACTCAAAAGCGATGATCGGCGATCTATTGGAGATAATAGGAAAAAGCGGTATGCGGTCGATGCGAACGGGTGATTCCATTTATGAGTGTGATGTGCGTGCATTAGCTGAATGGCGCATCACTAAAGTTATAGCTGGTTGTGTAGTTGTCCATGAAGCTAAGCAGAACGGTCAGGGGTGTGAACAGATGAATTTTAAAATTGTTGTTGAAGTGTGTGTCTTTTGACTGAGCGGTTGGATGGCAGTCAGTACTCCAGCTTGATAGACCGCAAAATGGGGGTAGAAGGAAATCACAGACAGTTCTTGGAACGGTTTATTAGCGCTCATTTAAACATATGTTGGGGGGATGCATACGATGAAAGCTAGAGGCTACAGTAAACAGTAGCATGATGACTGGGGATATGGATAGATTTCTAACATTACCTGCTGTGCAGAAAGAAGTGCTATCTGATCCTGAAAGTTGTGAATTAGTAGCTCAGAGCATGTTGAGGCAAGTGATTGCAGAATAGCGTGAGCTGCATGGTCGTGTTGCACGTTCGGAGAATGAGATGATCTCAGCATGGCACATTTACATCCTTTGGGAAAAAGTAGTGGGTTTGAAATCTAATTGCGTCACAGGCCTTACACAGCGTGCATTTAGTGACTCTCTGCAAACCCACACACGAGACGGATTTTTGTACCATGTCGTAATTGATTTGGAACCATAGGAGGATTTCTCTGGATATATGCTACAACCAGGGCAAGCTTGAGCCAGCGAAACAAGCGGTCGACAAAAGCTGCTTTCAATTTAGTCATATGTATTCTCCCCTGTAGAAGGTGGAATATGAGGCTCCGCGTGGAATAGGGAGGGTTTTTGTAGGAGAGCATGCAGTTGAAAGGAGAGTTGCGAACTGTGCGTTCTTTCGCATCGTCAGTACGGGAGGGGCGGACATGTTACTGAAAGGCTGGTGGACGTTTAGGGCTCAGCAGCGAACTGAAAGCCGGTTAGGTAGGGCACACGTGGATAGGCAGGCAATGCGCATTGAGAAGGTGGATTGTAAGGGGTCAGAGGGCATCGACTACTTCGAAAACAAAGACGGGATTGGTGGAATTGGGCAATGTATGCTAATTGGATGTGGGTTGGATGACCTCTGTTCCTGGAGCAATGAGAAAGAGTGAACCTTGCAGTCCTCAGTTAGGTCATCATAATCAGGGACAGCCAGAAATAATAAGGGGTGGCTGTTTCAGTCTCTCATACATTCGAATAGTTAATACATGATTGTGGATATGATTGTGTGGCATAAACGATGAGTTAGGTAAGGCTCAAACCCATATGCCAGATGCAAAAAGGTGCCATCTGGTAGCCGAAAGGGCGAGCGGATTTGAGCGTGTTAGTTGTGTCTGAGATTTGGAAGCACTTTTTTAGCCACAACCTGATGCTGTAGATTACAAAAGAGTCATTTTACAAAGCACGGAGGTTGAGTTTTGGATGTTTACAAGTTATGATGAGGATGAGGAAGCTATTGTTTCTAGTAAGCTGCAGGTTATCAGTTCTGGGAAGAAGTGGCGCGAAGTTAATATTTGGTGCTCTAAATGAACGGATTTGACACAAATTACCCACCCACTCGTTAGATCTTTGCTACGACTGCAACCATAGCTACACGTCTGAAGGCTCAAGAGGCCCTTGAATTCCGAGCTAAAGTCTATACCACTTGATCTTATGACTGCCTTGTATGCGCGCCGTTGCAGCATTAACTCCTCCGGTTCACACACCGGTGTACGCACGGGTGCTTCATTATCGACAACGGGACGATTCTCGACAGGGATGAAACAACTATACGGTACTTCTTGGCATAAATTGACTTACTTCGAGTTCAACCGAAATGTTCTTGAGACAGCCCTTCTCCGATAAAGCCAACGTCTTCAACATTCGGAAAATTGAGTGACAATGAAAATTCCAGAGATCACTTCATAGAGATATTAATCTCGGTTTGCAGGTTCATGTAATCCACAGGAGATAATCCACACAGAAGTATTGGACAGTAACACAAAGAAAAGAGGAAACCGGAGGAGTGTCCTCTTTGGAAACGCCGGAGCTGAAGTTTTATATGGTTAGCTTACCACCGGAGACGATATTTTAACCTTCGTCTTGTTGTCTGTTGGGTACGTCAAACGGATTTAAGAAACGTTTTGAAACACCGATGACTGTTAGTCACAAACCGGTTTAATACTCGCCACTTCACAACAGCCGGATAGTTTTCAAGCGGTGAAACACCGGTTGAACCAAACGGTCACAGGTCTAGTAGAAAATATCACCACATAATTTAAGCAACGGTATTGCTCAATAAGAAGGCGGACAACCAAAAATTGGGCGTAAAATTCTTGGCCCCCCTGTGACACTATTCTCTCGTAAATGGCTTATTATTGTAACTTTCGACAGAAATACTTTCTAAGAGACGCAGCACAGCATGTTCACCAACGAGCAAAGTGACCAATTTAGCTTACCCAAGTTGTAATATGAGTGGGAACACGGTGGTCGAATAACCAAGTGAACTGCAGTCACGACGGGAGTTCATTTATTTACACGACCTCTATCCAACTTCGTGCGTCCTACGGGACTTTTACCCTGGGATCTTGAATGACTGCATACGAATTATGCTTACTGAAACATGCTGGTCCTTGACTTTAAGCATGGTTTGCAGATTTATTGGAGCACAAGGCTACCAAACCTACCCTTTAGCTACGCCACCGTTAGATTTGTTTAATCTCTCCATAGTCCACTTGCTTGCGAATCACAAATTAACTCAATTCTCGCTAGGGTTGAGCAAACATGCCTTCCATCAGTCTTGCGAGAAACGCTGGGGTTAGAATTTCAATATATGCTAAGACCTCTGCTCTGACCCCCTCAGGTCAAGCGTTGCAGTTATTATTGGCACTTCACTACTCACATCAGCGAATTGCATCCAATAAGGGGCTCTCAAGCCGCATTACTGGATCCTTTGCGCGAATGAACAGACTACTGCTGGACTAAGAGGACGGGCATTGAGCACACTAACCGGTGGTGACAAATTGATAACTAAACTTGTTTCATTGTGCTCGAAAGAAACCCTTGGTAAGGTGATGTTGGAGATGATAGTTGAATTAAGACATCCAAGCCCAATCAACTTCATTCAACAGAGGACATTAGACAAGGTATCTCAATAGGCAAGTTCAATTCGGTGTGCAATAAATATGGGTACAAGATGACTAGAATGCCTGGCTATTTGACCCACTATGAAATGAGTGAAGGTAGAGTTACGAGCACCGCAACATGGGTTGGAAGGATCGATTGAAGCATGTGGTGAACCTGATTCGATACTTTCCACGGTCTGAGACTAGTCACTAAAATCAATAATTGTTCTGTTGTGGCTCCGAAAACATAATGGATGAACAGTCACATATGAATACACTGCGATGAATATATATTGTTCCTCCAAGGGGTAGTGGGCTACAGGCCCATTTAACGAATGCCTGTCGATCAGGTGTAACGGCTCTAAGTCGGAAGTTTGCTGTTCGGATATTGGGATGTACTTTAATCACGAAGTCCATAGTTGGAGTTCATCGTAAAAGCGTTCAGACTCAAATAAACCATTATCACTGAAATCACTATATCCAAACCATAAGTGGAGCTATATCCGAGATTTCACCGAACCCTTGGGGAGCGTTGTCTAATCGCTCAGCGAAACGTGATCATCCGAAACCTATGACAAGCAATGTCTACATCACGTTTGTTATGATCGCAGTTTTACTAACGCTTTTTCGTCCTTATATAACGTAAATATAGAAAATACAAGCCCCATTGATTCTAACTCGGTAATCTAAAAATACTTCTATGCTTCTGTTAGTTGAAAAAGGGGGAGCTTGTACCGCTGCAACTAGTGTTAAACCAAGATTTCTTAACACGTGTACTAGTTGAGAGTTATCAGATAAACTATCGGTTATCCAAACTCTTGTTGCAAGAACCATGTGTTAAGTGCTGCACCACATGTAATCTGCAACGTTCATAACTAGCAAGTTAACCCAGGCAGCAGTTGCAATGGGCACAAACGCAGAACTCAAGTGCCATCAGACCCCTGGTTGCGAACAAAGTTCGATTGGACAGTTAATCTCCGTGTATAGCACTGCATCAACTGGAATGCCAAAGAAAACATATCAACAAACAGGTCGGCATTGGCAGTGACGCCAACCCCTCAGGATGCTGGTTAGCACCGGACACTGACAACTTTGATTTGTTGCCAAATTACGTCGGACATGAAAGTCCCGGTGACAGTCACCTCTAGACCACAGACCGACCAAAATCTCCAAAGCAGTCAACCCAAATAACTCAGATCTATGATACAGAAGCTAAAATACCAATCCTAGGTACTTGAACCAAAGTGTTTTGGGCTGTATTCTTAAGTGTCGCCTCGTACACAGCCAACTGCCGATGGGCACTTGCTACAGGGATAACACGCACTGGAAGTTAATAGTATCGACTTGATTACAAATAAAAACATACGCAAATAATCGGATGCTTGATGCGCATATGAGCCTATGTGCTTACGGATCAGGCAGAGTGGTGACTCAACACCCATTAGGCAATTTAAATGAAATGAAGAGTCGCTAAGGCCGAAAGAACTGGAACTGTTCCAAGGAATGACAGACAGTTGGTGAAAAGTAACGAAGGAGTGATTAACTGGTTATGGCGATGAACAGTTGGAAATCATTACCTAGCAGTTGAAAGAAGCCAGACTATCGGGTAGAGTGCAGTCGACTGGTACTGAAACAGCATTTGATTTCACGAAACCTTCAGCAAAAAATAACTCTCCACCTTTTGCAAACCAACTTCTGATCAGGTTTAAGCGAATTTTCTTCAGGAATTCCTACCGTTACGTACAGCGCCGATAAAAGAAATACGTCTCGAGTAAAGCCAGTGATTTATCTGTCCAAAGCATTTCAGAAGTAGCTGCACTTACAAATGTAGATCAACATTCCAAATCTGATTCCCCTTGAAAAATGCCTCTCGCACAGCGCCCCCGTAAATGCGATGTCAGGAGGCAGCTGATTAAGCGGATGTAGGTAGAAACCTATTAGTTTCCTGAAGAAAACAATAACACATTTGGATGAACAAACACCCGAGACGAAATCTACGGAACAACCACAAGACATTTGAGGAGAATTTCGAACCAATACAGTGATATGGTAATGCGAAAGAGGCTTGTAGTTTCGTACAGACGACGAAATACCGCGTGACGCTTTCGGAGGCCCTTTTTCAACAATCTTATTGAACAGTTTGAAAGTATGCTGGTGCGTGGGCGTGCTATTTTGATGGGGTGGCACGCTTGGGCAGAATTCTCATAGAAAACCATCTAACGAGACCGGAGCATACAAACTCCAATATAATTGAAAAATTGGTGGACATGAAAGATGGTGCTCTTGGTAGACTCGAGTGCACCCAACCTCTTAACTTGAGATCTAATTAGCTTTGAGTGATCACGTTCGAAGTATTTTGGCGATCGCGTTACACACTTCTTCTGAATCCTGATTCGTCGCAAGCTATGGAGTAACCCGTGGAAAAACAAATGGGTTGCTACCGAGGTCGAAATAGCAGTGAATAAGTAGAAAGGAGAAAATTTTCAAACGGATTGTCAGTTATTCGTGTTTCCACTCACTGGTGCAGGACTATTGCACTGAGTTAGATACTGGTGTTCCCTAGATTTAGCTATTGTTGTTGATTAAAACCAGTGATCTGCTAAATTCATGACGGGATGTTTGAAAGCTAGTTATCAAGCGCAATGATCATGTCGACAATAAACACGGGACTGTGCCTGAATTCCTTACCATCTCTACTCTTCCAGGAGGTTAGGTTTGTTCTGATGGGTCTAATCCATTCACAATGCTTATGCCTCAACAATTCGAAAAGGGAAGGCAAAGCAGATTCTTTAGAAGTCGCATAAGTCGTCCGTTCTTGAGAATTCATTTGTGAAAGACAGGGACGGACTAGAATCATTCTCTTATATAAGGATTTCTACAAGATATCGCAGAGAAGATGCTCCGAAAACACAAATTGCCATCGCATACGTCGGAGAACATTATTTAGGTAACTACGTTGAACCCACAGATAAGCGGTCAAAAGGCATCCGAGAATGATACAAGCCAAATGTTTCCATGATGAACATTATGGACAAAACTGTTAGTATCATTGCAATACGTCTTCCTAAAGGGCTGTGCAAGTGTCAGTAAGTGAATGTGTTTATTCAATGAGATAATGAACCAAAATGTGTATTCGTTGACCAATGATTGATGACCTGGTCTATTAAAACCGATTTCAGAGGCTGTGGCTCGAATCTGGTTCAGTGTATTGAGGGTCACATGAGACTCAATATTCTCGGAAACTGATGGACGTACCCACGATGTGAACCACGAGTGCAGTTAGTATTCGTAACTGTCCTTATAACAAACAATACCTTGAGTGTTGCTCGCGCGATGCAAGGTCCACAATCCACCCTGAAAACTCCAGCAGTGTTGCAATACTGGTGAGGGTCAAGAGAATAAACTAAGCAGGATCAAAATGCGAAATTCTTCGTGAGAGCTGTACAGTACAGAAAACGGATTGATGGACTCAGTCGACGTCAACATCTTCACACACGTCGGGTTCTGCATCCCATAACCACACAAAATCACCACCAGCTGTCAAAAGTCTGCTTTGAGTGGGGTGAGGTGAGAGGGAGTGGATAAGGAAATTTACCGACTTCGCCGCTTCGATTGCCAACTGGCTAACAGCCTCATCGCCACTGGACAGACTGCCCCACACTGGTCCGCCAGGACTGAGATCCAAGGTAAGCAGCGGGGAATTGGACCGTACGAAATCCCAAATGTACACCAAACTTTGCGCTTCCGAACCACTGGCAACGTGAGCGTCGTTGTTCATCAAGACACTGTCCATTCTGGAAGACGAGAGAAGAACACAACTTCACTACTATGCAAGCCAGAATCAAGTGCGACATACAGCAGCGAGTAGGGTCTGGATTATCTCTGTATTGCACAGTTCATAATAGCAGTCAAATACAAAAGACCCAAAAGCTACCGACTATCCACCAACTGAACGGTTCTATACACACACATCTACATGCATCTGACTGATTGGTTCACAGACTCTTGTGCTGAAGTGAACTGGGTCCACAAACTACATAGGAAGAGGCTCTCATGTAACAAAGTACATTCCGTGCCACCAAAATGTCCTCCACCTGACGGCCTTCTAGAAGAAAAAGAGTACTGTGTACGTCAGTCCACTTAAATGAACTGAAAAGCTGAAACAAAGAGGGGAATCCCTAATCGAAGTCGTTCCTAGACAGCTGATGTAAAGCCAAAGCTGAAGGAAACGCGCAGAATGCGTTTTTCACAGCTGACCAAAACCCGGAATCGACAGACGCTATTGCCACAACACCACAAACAGCATCGTCATTCCACTGCATTTTGTTGAAGGAATACTGAAATCCCCCCATGGGTCAAAAACTCATCAAGACAGCGATTGCTTGATTGACAGTTTTGTGAATAATTGATCCATTATATCACGCTCGATGACACCCACAGTTATTGATCCAAAAGGTTTAGCAGATTTCAACTCTTAATAACGTCAAAGGATGTCACCAATTAGTTGCGGACTTAATACAATTCTTACCCATATCTGAGTTCCATAAATGATTCATCGTTCGACCCTTTGGTCACTTTTAAATTTACTGCTTGATCCCTCATTTGACACCAAAAGATCTGGCGTGGTGCGCAATGAGTATACAGGAACGCTACTTTATGGAATGCTGAGTGAGCCGGGAAATAGTTCGCTATTGTGGTTATATTGCCATACGAGTAGATCTGACTCTTCGCAAAGGTTTAGGTCAGATATTTTTGTATTTATAAGGGTCTTTCCGTTGTACTGTCATCCATTTCAGCAGTACTGTGTGGTATTTAAGCGCCCTTCAGCAGATTTAAATGGTTCCACTGGGTGATATGGCCGACAACAGTAGACAGAAATGACTATACCTTAACTAGTTATGTTCGGTCCTACAAGATACTCAGTTCTGACGGCCCACCACACGCGATTTGCTCCAATAACAGCCAAGCAACGGCAGTGCGATTGTGTCCTAATCGTGGCGACAGCCAGTAAAGATATGGTTGATTCAACTCACATCAACCATAGGCGACGTCAATATTACGTGTGATATCTCTTGTTCCAGAGTTGGACACAGCTGGCTGTCAGCCCGAATAGTTTTCAGATGAGGCGCAAGGCTTTGAAAATGCGTGAGAACAGATCCATCATGCTGGATTTGTCGGCGAGTTAGTCGCTGTCGTTCTCAGAGAGGATCGTTCCACTAGGTTGTCACTGGAATCTTGAGGGTGCCCCGTGACTAGATATGAAGTTTGATGCGTTTAATTTGACACTTACCAGTGGTTGTCGTAGATAGTTTGCCCAGCGTCCGAAAGGTGTACGAAATGCTTTCTAATTCGTCGTCCTCCAGGAAGAGAAGAACCTTACAAGTCGTCGCACTGTCTTGTGGTTCAGGCTCTTCAAAACTAGGTTCCGTGTGAGAACCCCAAGGTCAACCAACCAACTGAGTGAAAGGGAGTATTCTGCACACACTACCACATGAAACCAAACATTAGTAGAACCCTCACTTTCAAATGACCTAGGAGCAGACGGCTGCTGGGTTAACTCTGTTCTAGCACTATAATCCTGAACGCATCCTAATAACTGGCCATCTAGTTTAACCTCATTTTCGTATTATTACTAACGTTCGCCGATCGCACTTTACAAGAATTGTGATGGTCCCAGTGCGTACCGTCAATGGAAGGTGCAAACATCTCCGCAAACATTCCACCTCATCAAGATATCTGGTCCAAAACGACTGAACATCGGTGATACGATCGAGGAACAAAATGGTCACTCGACCACTTCACCATGAGCAGCGAACACGGACGCCTTTGATGTACCCCGATGCAACATCTTAAACTGCGCAAGTCTCCAGACACTTGAAAGCCCCATTCAATTTGAAAAGACCAGAGATTTTTGTGTTTCCATTCACTCACAGTTTACTTATGCTTATTTGGCCAACATGACTGGCGTTCCATTAAGAATTGACACCAGCTAGTGGAGCAGCTGAAACTGTCCAGGCAACGGTTCTGATAAGTTCGTTTAACTTCGGGATCTGTCAGCTTATCAGTTGCCAAACGAGTTGTTCGCCCCTGACACTGCCACGGAAAATGAAGAAAGAAGCGACTCCGAACCAGTGCATGGTCAGATTCCACACAAGTGCCCAAAATAGAGCAAAGATCAGTTGTTAATCGGTTTCATCGGTAACTGAGGGTGATGTGACTAATTTGGGTTCGTGGCTGTTGGATGACACCATGTGGCCAGACAACTTCGGTTATTTCTGAAGTTAGTACCGCATAAAAATAGTCTGCCGTCAGCACAAAGCTGAACCAGTCGTTCGCCACTGCCTGTGCTTACCGAGTCCAATTCATATCTCAGATGCGTCAAGTCCATTCATTTGTGGATTCGAATCTCTGGCAACCACAACAATATCTGAGCTTTTAGGCAGTCGTAACAGGGCACTCAGGGCGTCATAAAAGTCCTTTGACGGTGTAAGAGGTACGGTTTGTTGGGGCGTAAGCAGACACGATAGACACACAACAGTCGAATTCCCGTTTGTGAGACTCCTTCACGGACGCTGCCGGACGAAACGCACAGAGGTGGCTACCAACGGGTATGCAGGCAAGCAGGCATCCTTCAGCCAGGTGACTTGAGACGATGCAGACTTCAGCAGATCCTGCTGCAGCGGCCTCTGGATTACCAATGGTGCGCAGTCGGAAGCGAGTGGAGAGCAACAGGATGGATAACCCAACCACTGTGCTTACATCTTGAATTCTTGTTTCTTATACGCAGCACATATCAGTGTCAAGCGATTCCAGTGTGAGAAGAAGAGCAGCTTGTTGTCCTGCTGGCTTCAGATTGTGAAAACTGAAACCAGACAGACAGACCGGGAATTGACGCCTGGAGACTGATTTCGAGATACCTCAGGCTGTCGGCGCCGGCTGACGCGCAGATATTGCAGCGAAAACCGATGCATGACGAACGGGTTCGCTGGTGCTAGCGTATGGGCCTACAAGAGTGTTAGTGATGGGCTGGGGGAAAGGGAAGAAAGAGTTTGAAAGAGAAGGAATGGAGGCGTCAGCAGTAGCTCATTTTCGCTTACCTACCCTGTCGTATACAGCAAGTAAGACGACACCACACGACAGCCAATGTGGCATAGCAGTAATTTTGATTGTGGGAACCATGGTCTCACGCGGACTGAGACACTGCCAGGTCACCCAAACCTGGAAAAGAGGACAATTTGGGTCCTGAACCGAAGCCTTTAGCTCAAGGGTTTGGCCGCAAGGCGGTATTTGGCAGGAAGTGTCAGTGCACTACACTTTTTGAAAGGATAAGTCGCAACACAAGTTCTAATCCCCAACCTGGAGGGCCAGGAGACTGTGCTGGGCAGACCCTTAACCACTGACCTACTTGGTATGAGAGACTCTGCGAGTGTTGCACGGACATCCCTAGTATAGCTAAATGAGTCAGGGAGGAACACGAACCGTCACAGCATCAGATGAACTCTCTTGGTACACGTCAGATTTAACTTGAAACAAACAGCAAACGGTCAACGGCAGACAGGATGAAAGTATTCTCTGCTTCAGTCAGTTCTTTTGGACCAACATGGCTTCAGTGACGAAGACCTGAAGATAAGGAATTCATCGGATTGAAAACAATCCCTGAAATAGCATAAAACCGAAACCAACGGTACTTGGGCGGTGACTGTTCATCATACTGTTCACCGTTCTCCATCTTCATATCGCCGCACTGATGTTCTTTACACTGCTTGGTAGTATTCCGCTATTTGTCATGTTATATGGCTCACAGGTTTTAGCAACTGTATTTGGCCCATGTATGAGGTATTCGAGGGTATCGATACCAACAGAAGTATTGTGGATGCAGAATCTATCTTCCCAAATAAATGCATTTGTGAAAGACTGGGATGGCTAATGTAGAGAAAAGGAGGGTGATCAGATAGACACTAAATAAAAATACGGGAGGGTCATTATCTATTCAAAGTTCCAGCAAGGCAAGCAGACAGTAAGGTTGGGGGAGGGAAACAGACTGAAACAAACACCTCTACAGCGACCACTCCTATACATAGACCGCCGGTGGTTGGTCCCGACAAATTTTTCGCAGTGTTAATATCATGAGCCCCCACATTTCTGGTGACATCTTGGCTAAATTGGTCTCCATGTTAACCCTATAACGACCCGTTACACCCTTCCCCCTTAAAACTGAATAAAATATACTGTGATTCTCTGTAAGGCTTGAAAAACTAGGTCCTGGGTCCAATTCGTTTCACCACTGCAACACGAAAATACAGATCACCATATGTTACTGTTCAATTCACTTTCCTCGGCCCCAAACGTAAAACACGCTACATTTGTATATACTTCACGGCAGACCGAAAGCATCCGACATGAGTAACAATCCTTCAAACAAGAAAGTCTTACTGTGCTTACAATCTAAGGTCGACCATACCGTAAACAATATGAGATAAAACTCAAAGTGGCCCCAAACCGCACGTTTTCAGCTGCTTAGTTTTGCTGGTTGTTCCAGACTAAGCTGCGGAGTGTGTATGACCCCTCTATCCCACACGTCACCTACCGATTCGCTTGCGGTTGAAACGGAACATATACAACCAGAAGGGACTAGTGCCTTTCTCAGCAAATCTCTGGCGGGTAACAGTCCAACAGTGAAGGTACGTAATTGAGAATGATCAACTGCGCGACGTACTTCTGAAATAGATCACATAGGTGAACTTTCTCCAACCTTCAAGATCATAATGCGCAAAGAAAACTCGAAGCCTTTGGTTGTTTGTGAAACGATGACATGCAAAGCACAATGGTTGACACAAAAACTATTGATTAACCTGCTCACACTTGAAATGACGCATCTCGACTTTTTTCATAAGACCGAGTGTAACTTTCGACATTCACTTTTTGTTATTATACCCTCGATCTACAGATGCGAGATCTTACTTCTACAACTGACGAAAGTAATCTGGAATACTAACATTTCGCAACCAGTGTCGTCCTGATGTTTCATAGAGAAGAAACAAACTCCAATTTACTCGTTTTCAACCGGTCTCGTCAGTCGTTGCCATAAAAGCATTTAACTGTACATCATTTTGGAAACAAACAACAGAGGAGGGCAATCCATCATCTTATGAGCTCACTCTATCATGAGATCGCATTCAAACTAACCGGTATGTCTGATTCACATGTCCTGTATATTTGTTAAGAAGCTCTCCGTTGAGGGCGTCAAACAGACGCAGAGTAGAGTCTTGAGTCCCGACCAAGAGACACTGACAATCCATTGTCATGGAAACCGACGTGACTGGATAGCCAACATAATCCTCTGTCATTTCGCCTAATTTAATGAAGATCAAACATTGTGTGAGGGAGTCTTGAAAATTAAAATGGACATGTATCCTGAATTATCGTCAACTACGATATGGATGACCGTCACCAGAGAAAAATCACTTACCTCGACGAATGTCATAAATGCGGACGCACTTGTCGACGGAACCCGTAATGATTTGCCAACGAGAAAAAGCGACACATGTTACGCTATCCTTGGCTTCATGCATGGTCTAATGGGTAAAAATCGACAATATCGGGATTATCTCAAATCAAAAGTCGGATGCTGTAGATATTAATACAGGTAAGTCAGGTAATGCAAATGTCTCTTCAAAAAGAATGAGCGAAGTTATGTTAAGGAGACTGTGCCAATCGTGCGTGCACACCCAAGTTGAAATATCGTGGAAAAGCTAGAGAACGAGTGCTTAGAAAATTAATATAGCCAGAAAGTAACGGCAAATAGCGTTTTGGACACCACCTTGCAAGGCTTCGCCACAACAGGATTGAATTTGTTGCAAGTGAAAACAATTCTACTAATCAAACCAGTGGTTGAAGTGAGTGGGAAAGAAGCTTAGTGCAAGCCTACCACAATCATTCAGACTTACCTACACTTCCAGACACGCATTCAGATAATTGGATTAGAAAGTGATTAGAGCAACGCTATCGACATGGATAAACAACCATATCTTGCACCGTCTTCAAGCATGCACAGGGAGAATCACGGGGACCCCATCCCGGAGGGCTAGTTGCACCGACAGTACCCCTCTGCCAGGTCAGAGGATGACCACTTCTCCGCTTGGGCACCGGAAGACAGCACTCTTTTCAGTATACGCAATACATGATCAAACATGAAGCTTTTGGCACTGGACACATTTTCCGACCGAAGTCCCGGTTGCACAACCCAACACTTGTTTTCCAATTACCCCGTTGCGGAATCGCCAGTACCACCTTACACGAGCTATGGTTTTCAGATAACAGTTGTCGAACATCTGAAAACGCCTCCGTTTGGCTGCTTGCAAAGGCCACGTCACACAGCCGTACAATAAAATAGCCCGTACCGTT
The DNA here is from genome assembly GCA_004794785.1 of Opisthorchis felineus. NCBI lineage: Eukaryota > Metazoa > Platyhelminthes > Trematoda > Opisthorchiida > Opisthorchiidae > Opisthorchis > Opisthorchis felineus. Next base: position 2,202,280 of record SJOL01009403.1, on the reverse strand, counting down.
GCCTGATGCAGACATCCCTTGAGAATTAAGGTATGCCGCTTTGACCCCCATAGGTGTTTCGAATTAGGGAATGAGGAATAATAAGACCATCCTTTATTCGAAAACAGCTAGCGATGATGAAAGATACCCACTAGGGTGGACACTTTGCATAACAAACAATAGCCGAATGATCGCCCATAAAGATAGTTAAAATAATAAGCCAGGTTCTACATATTCTGCACTGATCAGAGTAGGCACTGATAGGCGATTCAGCAATAATGTATTTTCTGTGTTCCATCTTTCGTTAGACAGTCTCGCTGATTGTAAACCTCAACCATCGTATCGCAGGTTGATCGACCAGGTGAGTCGGATGAACGGTTTAAGGTAGACTACACCTTTTTCACTTCAAATTTTATAGGAAAGCAGATTTCAAGTTATTTCTTCTCCGCTGTGAACCTAGTCTCTTCCTACACAGAGTGTAACGTCTTGTGGGCACAGACGCAGCGCTTTTAGAGATCGCCGATCATACAAAGAAACCTATTGAACATTGAACACCTCAACTAAAAATAAGCTAGAACCGCGAATATATTTTCTTGACACAACATGCTGTTGCCGAAAACTCTCAGCAACCAATCTGAGCTGTGTCACCTCAGGAAAATATGTTGCCATATCTCGAATATTGTACCAAATGAAACAAGAAGCGTCCTTTGTGCAACACACTCAATTGAAAGATAGCACGAACAAGAGATAATGTTGGGTATCGCGTTGACACCAGTGTAATTTGCAAATGAGTGTACTTCGCCCATGGGAATCGCAAGCACCAGCCGTAAAACTAGAAGGTGCCACACAAATAAAGGGATCTAAACAAAAGGATTTCTGATCCCCAAGCCTCAAAACCTGGCACATATGGCAATGGGATAATGTAGGATTTTGTCCTGGGACCCTGTTCATAGCTTTTCACTAAATGGTCTGTCACTATGTCAGCGGGTGTTGAGGCTTTCTTGAGGATCATTGTGATATATACTACTGGAAACCCATGGGGACATGTAGACTTGCGTTGGAGACGATTCATTTACTCGCCAGCTGGAAGAATTTAGATATGGACACATTTAGGCAGGCCCAGGGCTATTAGTCCGAGCATTTATACTTTCTCAAGAAATTTTCCTGTATTCATGGTGAGATATGGATAACCGGCAAAAATCGAGTGTGGCCCAAAGTAGCTGTTCGCAGTCCCGACTAGATTAGGATTGGTTCGAACCTGGTAGTCGGTAATTATGTTGAAGTGTTGAAGTGTTCATTGGTCCTTGTATATTGGGAATCAGCTGTGAAGTTACGGCTTGTGTGCATGTGTTGCTACGTCCATGAGGGTAGCGGAGGGGCCCCACATTGGGCGGACAACCACATAGATTCGTTAAACATCATAATTTTTCCAGCAATGAGATCAACGACACAAGGTATCAAGAGTACAAGTTTGAACGTCGGCGGGTCTATTAATGCTTTGGGTTGAAGTTCGCTAGTTATGAGTAGAAAAAACTGTAGAACGAATTTATAATCAAGATCAGTGGACCGGGCGTAAAATATTCACGCCTCAATGAGGGTTACCTGAACGGGGTAGGGAGTTTTGGCTCGGGCATCCCACACTAATACCATGCCGTCCACTCCAGCAGAGATAAGGATCGGACTGGGAAGGCTAGATTCCGAATGCTGAAACGGCGCGGCAAATTTGACTACGTTCACGCGTCCCGCATGTCGACGCCAGCGTCGAATAGATTGTCCGGTACCCACGTCCCAGAGAACAACGAGGCAATCAGCACCACCGGATCCAAGCTGGCTGTTGTCCGAATTGGCCTGTTCAGGGAAGGCGGTGATTTTGGGATAATGAGACGCGTAAATACTAGTTACATCGACCGACAAACGATTTACAGCACGGTTTTACGGACCTTACAAACACTAGTTGTTTGAAAAGATACTGGCACTTGAATCATCCTGGCAAGATCAGCCTTCCATGCTGTACGATGAGTCATGTTAGATAAGATAAAATTAGTTGATCCCAAAGTTAGGGGATGCACCACCTATCCAGGAGGGTAGCCATAGCATAAGAAAACTGAATCCGCCTCATGTGGGAGGTGAAAATGTAGTTCAACATCAGCGTACGTTGACACACTCAACTGCAAGTTGAATGTTCTATCGAGTTATTTATTTACTACTCGTCTGAAGTAAAATGACTCGGCTCCCTTACATTTTTAAATCGCAGTAATGTCAGATCCCTGAAAATGGATTGGGAAAACCATATATATATATATA
>SJOL01009403.1:2180324-2199965 GCA_004794785.1 Opisthorchis felineus | reverse complement strand
TATTGAGCCGAAGTCCTCTGGATGAGCCTTTGGCAGAACTGTAGAAAAAATCGTTCCAGAGGCAGGATCCTGATTGGACGCTTGGGCAACCAACTGGAGGCGAGAATAAGCAACCGATCAGAGTACAAGGACAAAATGACTTATCAGACTCCATGTGTTTTTACTCGCATGTTTGCTGGTACATTAGTTGGGTTCTTGGTTGGCGTGTCGTTTATGTTCAAGATGATTGGGACGAACTGGTAGCCAAGGTATAAGTTGTGCACCAAAGTATTTGTAATTGGCCAATTGCACAGTGAACGTGGGAAAAGAGCTTGAGGACCAACTGACCCAGGCTAATGAACTGGTAAACAGATAAAAATATTCAGACACTAGAAAAATAGATAAGCTGGTTCTTCTAGGTTAGTTTTCAAACCTACATTCCGTTATGGAAAAAAACAGAACAAGATACAAAGAAAGGGAGAAACACCAGCGTTTCTGATTCAGAAGATAGGTTGACGAAACGTTACCAATCACGGAAAGGCAATATAATCCAAAACATCACCTGCGCATCTGACACTTCGCCACCATGACCTGTGTATGTCTTCAACAAACGACCCTTATAAGGGTTCCATAACTTGATAGTTTTATCCCCACCGGCAGTGACGCAGTACTGCCCGTCTGAGTTGAACCGAGCAGCTCGAACAGCGGACTGATGACAATGTAGTCGACGAGAGGCTTGTGTGGGGAGGGGAGCCGGCTTGGATTCCGATAATTTAGCTGAATTCATCAAGCTAAAATGGGATAACTTCAGGCAGTGACAAACTTAATTGGGGGTGGGTATGTAACCAGCGCACCTTGATGAACAGCAGAAGGAACAAACGTTTAAAACAGGATACTCCGGAAATCAGACCCACTTGGAGTAGCGGATCTGTTGCACCACGGCGTACGAGTAAGACGACTTATGAAAAATCCGCCTACACTGAACGTAAGAACTGCACCTCCAAATTCGGCACTACAAAACAGTGAAATGTCATTTTGACAGATTGCCCCATAAGAGCAGGATGTGATGAAGCATCAATCCAAAGTCAAGTTTGCTATTTCAATGCGAAAATTACGTAGAGACGAGCAGGCGAGTTGGACTGTTTCGCTAGGTCTCCCACCAAAAGAAATACGGAGAGTGTCAGCGTCCGAGTGAGGAAAACAGCCTAGGGGCGATCAGACGGGCGCATCAAACAAAAACAGGGAACTCGCGCATTTCTGTGAAATGTCAAACGAATATAGCTGACAGCCGCATAGTCTACGAGTATCGGTAACTTCTGGTGCGTGCAGCTTACATACATACATACTACATACATAGGCTACTGAGCTACAAACCGAACTGTGAGCGAGTGCTAGTTCCGGGGATCGACGGTGACGGAAAGCAGTTCCAGGGATCAATACTCATTTGTGCTGAAGCCCGATAAAATTGGCCCATATTTTGCTTGGTCTGCCTATTTACAGTATGAAAGGAGTTCTCTCCAAGGAAAATAGATTGGTGTGAGAGGGATCCATTTGCAAACGGTGTATTCCCGAGAGGTCATCAAGTACAGTGATCCTCTCTAGCATTGGGATCGAGTAAACTGTTTCTTCCCTCGGGAACTGAAAGAACGGTCTTTGCATATGGTACAAATTAAGAGACCCGAGGCGTTCCACCAGTAGTCTAAGTGGATTCGCTGTTAATAATAACCACTGGTTGAACCATTCCCCGGGGACACGGGTTAACTGCAACTAATACGTACAGCTTCGCCCTCTAAAGGCAACATTTTGAGATAACCTTTCTGGTAGATCACTTCACTCAGTCTTTCCAGAGGCCAACACCAATACTTGGTTTGCAGTAATGTGTTTGGTGTAGGAACTTCACTCATTGTTACTCAGGTGTTCATCCCAAGAGCGACTATAGTCTGAACGGACAGAAATCGTCCACTACTCGAGGTGAGAAATTGCCGTTTCCTTAATACGTAAGCTGTATCATGCTCAAATACCACAAATACAACACAGGAAAACAAAGTCCGATTTTTCCAATCAGCGTCAGTTAGTTGCATGAGACTAAAGTCCACCTGGTTGTTTTACTACATTCACGATCCTCGAGAGCAATATGCCATCGCCTGGAAACGCGTCCAAAGCTTGACTTGTATCTTAATAAACATTAGGACAGTTTCGAAAAGACTTTTAAGTATACAGCGTTTTTACCAGTTAAGCTACTGTACACATCTTAGAATAAGAACAGAAATAAAAGCGTACAATTTACTGAGACGGTTGCAGTAAGCCCTAAGAAAGCTTAAGACTTGGTTGCACACGAGGCGTGTTTGGTTGCCAGAAACGGGAGTGCTACAAGTCAACATATGGGTACGGCCATCTGACCATCCCCGTGAACTCGATTACTCCGGAACCAAAGACAGACCGTAGTGAGTAATATCTTAGCAATGTCTCGTCCACCAAACTGTTTTCAACGAAGACGACAGCAGAAAAGATTGAGGGTATAGGAGACTTAAGCGATTCAATCAAAAGAAATGCACGTGAATAGGCCAACATCCACACTGCTGGTATTAGCATAGGGTACAATACTATTGACCAGACCTTATGGTTGTTTGAGACCAGTAGGAGGCCAAATTCACGATAGCCAGTGAACACCGTGATTGGGGCCAACAAACACAGCAGGAAGATCCTCTTTCTGTTGAATATGCTGTTGGTGCGCTTCCAGACGACCACTTCGGATAAGGTGGCTAAGTGAACGAAGGAAAAACGCCCCTAAGTATGAGTGATGGAAAATTCCTTTCAGCAGTGCCCTTCGAAAGCGTCCTGTTTAACTGATCGGAGGTATGTTTTGGAACAACCGCTTGTAGGGGGAGGGCGTCACACACGAAAGACCACTTAAAACCACTCAGACTGCACTTTATAGCATACTTGAAAGTCCACTTGAATTGTTCCGAAGTTACAAAGAGCAAAGAATGTTAATTTCCAGTCCTGGACTTCGTGAACCAATCCACTGGGTATGACTCCGATCAGGATTTCGCTCTGCGAGTGAAGTTAATCTGTGCCAAAGCGTTGGGACACTGCACACCTGTTTCGCCTTTTCTGGGAATCATCAGTAGTGTGCATCTGCCTAATTTCTAGGACGAATCGAATTTCGATTGGTAAATGAAACACAGGTGGCTGGTTAGCAGAGACTAACTCGCACTTAAGATAGAGTATCACTCGCCCTTCAGGCCCGCGATCTAAATTCTATAACTGTGCGCTAACTGGCCTTTCCATCAATGACTGTTCAAATAGAAGACTCGTGCAAAATGAGATTTCTGACCAGATTTCATATAGTTTGTTAGTAGGTGCAAATCTTCGCCAATATACCAACGTGACGGTAAAGTCTGACATATGGGAACCGTAAGTAAATCAGCTGTTGCGCTAATCTGACAAACCTAGAGTGCCTTCCCTAGGCGATCAACTATCAGGTTGTCTTTCACGACAACTCGTTTATTATACCGTGCACCAAATTGGGTGCTCTCAAATGCATAACACCTTCATCTATAGAACTCCCTGGCCTTCGCATTCCGTTAGCCCGCTTTCAACTGTTGTCCCTGAAAAGACGGTTATTGGCCAAGAGCAGCTCAACATCATCTAAATGCAATTGTTTGCACAGTGAGATAACTCTAAGCCCATCTGTCCGGGCCAGCTGCGAAACCAGTTATGGTTTCCATATCTCGGGACTCATCTGGCATCGTTAACTAGAGCAACAAGGAATTCGACGGTTACTGGTCTATATGATATGTGATGTGTGATATGGGGCCACAGGCGATACGATCGACCAGAGTCAACCGTCAATATAAAAGTCAGCCATAATTTTAACTCCTATTGAACAATGCTTCCCAGGCGCCCAGCATGGATTGATTTTGCCTACCGAAGTGAAATTTATAGCTTATCTCCCAAATCTGCTCTCTGCTATACTGCCAGTCCAACAGTCAACAGGCACAGCCAACCGTAACGAGTACAACAACTGAATAAAGAAAAGCAACCAATCCGTCGAAACTTCCCAGCTCTGCGTGGAGGCAGGACATTAAGAATAGCTGAGAATATGCAAAAAATCTGTATTAAGCAGGAATAACATAGCCAAGCAGAGACCCAATGATTAGGACGGCCGGAAGCTCAGGAACCCTCCAAAAGCTTCACTCGCTCCATCAATTCCTCTGGAAAAGAGAAACCGAAGCAGACAGGACGTGAAAAATGCACCAGAAGGTTAAAAATTAACAAAAACAGAAATAATTCTGAAAGAAACCGCGTCAATATATGACTCAACTAAGCCCCAAAAATCATTAGAGGAATTCACCGTTTAAAATGCACTTTTCTGAAGGACTTTCCTATCGTGCATAGCCGGGAGAAAGCCCGAAGAACCTGAAAGATATCGAGGCTAGCTAGAGAAATATCGTCCAACATGAAACCCAGATGCACCCGGTCTTCAACATAATAGATGATCAGTCAGGTTTATATAAATATATATATANTAGTAAGGAGCTATGTACACTCACGAGATCACATAGCAGAAAGGCAGAGTTACGCAGTCGATTAGGCACACCCAACCCTCAGAAAGAATCAGTCTCGATTTCGTGTGATCCAGGCCTAATTTTAACATAAAATCTAGCCCACATTACAAGCTACGGAGGTAGCTTGCTACACACACTAGTGAAAACCAAGGAATCAGCCTGGTCGACACAGCAGATCAGGAATTTACAATGCTCCAAAGTGAAGATACAGCTTTAGAGGCGACACACAATTATTCATCGAGATTTTCAAGACAAGGCAGATAACGGAACACCGTTCCTGATTGCAGCATCCTGCTAACATTCGTTTCATTAAGTTGTGCAACGGTACTAACTCAACTTTTCGCGCCACATAATGGATGATCACTTTTCCGATTGGGCAACACCCAAGCATTATGAGTCGGTCTTGCCAAACAGGCAAAGACCAAGCTAGTGTAGCCACCACCGATTTAAACTGGACACGTGTCATACCACAGTCAAATCAGAAGCACGAATTCTTGACCTCTAGTCTGTGCCAATAGAAATCAGAAAAGATTGCAACCTGCACGGATTTCGCCGCAAATCATAGACTACGGGCAGTTTCAATCAGCAATATTAGCGGAGCTGACTTATTATCTTGAAGGAAATAGTCGTGGCAATATAAAAGAGAATCACCAATAGGCCATTGATGACTTCCTTAAAAGATCGAGGTTGTATTCTTAAATCAAGGTTCGTGACTTCTAATGCTGAGGAGCATCGACTGAACGAGTTTAATGAACTGACAGTTAGCAGACACGTGAGCATCTGTTCAAAGCAAGAAATTCACAAGACAATTTAACATCCTAAAATTAATTAGTCGGAAAATCGAGGCAGCGACGGCAGTTATCGGGTTTGAAACAAATGAGGCCCATGTTTGATTTGATTTTGCAAATAACTGTTCCACGGAAAACACACTTGGAAAAATAAAAAGTATAAACAAAATATGCCAAGACTTACGTGTATTCTGGTGGATCCAATTCAGTGAGTGCATATGGCAGTTCAAAATTCGTGTGACTTGATGCATGGCCCCAATCCCCTCTTCAGGTTGACTTGCACCACCAAGAATTTTCGACAATCCACCGTCTTTAGCCTTCAGATCGTGTGTGTTCCTAGCTAAGGCTGCTCCGCCCGAAACTTTGGATGTGGCTGAGTTGACTTGATCTGCCATTTCTCGCAAATCGGACAACAGTTGTCCCAGTTCTAAATCTACGTTAGTTGCCAACTGGAATACGGATTCTCTTTCAAAATCTGAGTGAAGTTGGCCGGGAGGAAGTTCGTCCGCAGTCCGTTCGAGCGTTTCTAGGAGCTTTTCAAGCTCCTTTTGGTGACCGTCTATAAAATCAAGCTCCTGAAGAAGGTGAAGGGAACGTTAAACCGCGATAATGAGCATTGCACAAATCAATGATGGTACAGGTTCCGGTATATTTGAAACGCGATGTAACGAATCAATCTAGACAAAACTTTGTGAAACACTTCGATTCGTTGATGATAGAGCGAAAAGAAATGAGAAAATACGGTGGTGAACATTTTCGGGTGCACAACTGTGCGCCACTCAAAAGAAGCAGGTTTTTGCAAGTCTCACGAAGCTTCTATTACCTTGTGGTTCCAGCTCCAGAAAGAAGCCTTTCACCCCCACAGGTGAAAAATATACATCACACGATTATAAATTTCAACAAATGCTTATAACCCACATCAGGATAAACTGATAAAAAGTGTTTGCCAATCGTGTATAAGCCATGATTCTTTTTTGCACTTAGGAACGACATCCACTACTTATAAATCTTCCCTTGCCAGAGGCTTCGAGTGGCTCCCACTCGGTAAATATAAACACGTCTAAACAGAACTCAAGACTTTCAAGTTGGCATCCAGGTATGATGCTGAACAATGCCTCTCCTTTCGTTGATTGAGAACATCTTAAACCATTAAGTTTCGTCACCAATACTCACGTTGAAGTCTGGTGGGCTGAGTCTTCCGGTGTTCTCACTGGCTGGCTATTTTGGCGGCCCTATCGAACTAAAGAGCGCACTTCGATCCGATTAGCATACGTGCAACGTCCAGTCCCCAATGACATAACGGTTTGCGCGAACCTGATGTCCAGCGGTTCCTGATAAGGAATTTGGTTCTTATTGTGTTTGTCGTTTGAGGTAATGACATGCAAATCGGCTCCTTACGTGTGGGAATTCATCCCCTTTTATGTACAGAAATTAGTGCGAACGAACACGCTCACCTCCAAAAATGAGTAGGAATATAGTGTACCACTTAGGTATGGCGAGCGAACTTCGGACAATGAAGAAACCAGAGGGTTGGGGTTGGTAAGTCTGCGTACCGACGTGATCACTAAAATGAGGAATTATCTTACAAAATACGGCATCCCAGTTATGTTACTGCTGACGTCTGATCGAAGGAGAAATATGACCATGAGGAAAAATGAAAGTTGCTTGGTAGATGGGAAGTGGCCCCGCTATGTATGATAACTCCTACAATGGACTGCTCTGTCTTAAGTGGCCTCTCCTCGTAGCATTTACTGTATTCAGGTCAAGGGCTGAAGCAAAACTCTAATAAGTCCGTGGAAGTTCATTAGTGCGATGCATAGCTTAAAGACCGACTAAACGAAGTAGCTGGGTGCACGATTAACTAAGTTCTGCAGGAAACATTCTATCCATCTATAGGTCTTGTCGTCAAGAGATGGGCTAGTATGTCCTGCGGCCTTGCGCAGAACAGATTACGAGGGATTAATTTTAGCCGGCCAGTTGTAAATGTGGGGAACTAGCTTCCCAGAATCACCCGTGATTGCAAATGTTTCCAGGTTGCTAGCCAATTCGGTCCAAAAGAGGCTGCGTTGAGGTGGAGCTGGCTGTCTCTTGTCCAAGTCGGCAAAGCTTGCATTTCGTCACCATCCCGCGAAATATTATCATTGCGAGGTTGGGCTGATTTATCCCCCAAGTCTGCGTACGTTTATGTGGTTTCTGAGAAGCATCTCTAATATCCCTGTGTACTTTTTAGGGAATGGTTTCCAATTACAAACCTTTCTGGACTGTTTAAACGAGCAACGCACCAAAATGCAGTTCATCAGGGAGAATCAGATCGGACAAATGTGCATAGAACACAGATGGGTTGAAGAACATGTTTTCGGCAAGGTTTTTTCATGTCATACAGTTCAAAGGTTAAGAGAGCAGTATTTAACATATTTGAATGAGCATGGTGTACAGGAACAGGAATTCGAGTGAGACGACATTGGCCATCTATCAAAGAACAACTAGTTCAGGTCACCAATAGGGTGATGAGGTTGTCAGTGCGGGCAGTGCTGTAGTTGTGTTCAGCACAGGGTGTAAGTGGGGGGGGGGAGGTGAGTTGGACCATGGCAAGTACAACACACGACAAAGAATCGGGTCGCGATGTCGTATGGCGATAGCTTCAGCCACTGCGATTGTGCGGTGCTGCCCTGATCTGGGCTGATTAGCAGGCGCCTTGTAAACAATACGGATACTTTGGCTGGGTATCACGCTGTGCGCCGTATCTGCTAGATGTTGTACTACTGAGCTGGTTATCGTCCTCCTAGTTCCAGAAGCTAGCCAGGGTGGATTGTGATCTTTCATTCTTTGGCTGAGTTGCCTAGTCGTGCGTCCGATGTATTCCGCTGCACAGCAGCAAGAGAATTAGTACACTAACGTATTTTGGGCGTGGACAGGCACTCTATCTTTGAGATTAAAGGAGCACAGACGATTGCTTGTGAACCAGGTTCGGAGTGTTGCGGCCCGGAAAACTTTGTTCAAACTGATAAAAAGTCTTCTGTTCAGTAGTTCGGCCGGTATATCTCCCTTAAACGGAAGGCTAAAGTACACGGGTTTTCTTCTAACTGTGGCGGTGACGGTGTTGGCTTCTCCCCTATTTAAATGCTTTATAATAAACTTGTCGGGGAACACGTTGTCTCTCAGGACATTGGTGAGAGTTAGGATTTCTTGTTCCAGCGCGTCATCAGAGCATATTTCCTTCGCTCTGTTAGTTAGGCTATGGATCAGATTCTATTTCCGCTTTAGTGGCACAAAGCTGATAAGGTTCATGTATTGCCCGGACCAAGTAGGTTTTCGGTACACCAATCGTTTCAGTGTACCATCGTGACGTGGTTCAAGGACAACGTCCAGGAAGTGGAAGAAGTTACCGGTTTCTCCTTCCGGGGTGAACCGGATGGCGGTGTGGGCCTTATTGAACTGTTGTTGGAGCAATTCCAACTCGGATTTATTGTTCACAACCGCGAAGATATCGTCTACTTATCGGCCGTAGTGTTGTATATTTTCTATGCTAGCATTTAACTTAACTACTTAACTCAACCCAGATCAGTACAGCAACGCACAATCGCAGTGGCTGAAGCTATCGCCATACGACATCGCGACCCGGTCCTTTGTCGTGTGTTGTACTTGCCATGGTCCAACTCACCTCCTCCCCCCACTTACACCCTGTGCTGAACACAACTACAGCACTGCCCGCACTGACAACCTCATCACCCTATTGGTGACCTGAACTAGTTGTTCTTTGATAGACGGCCAATGTCGTCTCACTCGATTTCCTGTTCCTGTACACCAGGCTAATTCAAATATGTTAAATATTGCTTTCTTAACCTTTGAACTGTATGACATGAAAAGACCTTGCCGAAAACATGTTCGTCAACCCATCTGTGTTCTTAGTATAAATGGGAATTTTTGAAATATGCATAGGCTATTTCGACTGAAACCCGTCTGTAAATGAAAGCCGTGAGTTGTCCTTGGGTACCCACACAAAACCAGATAGTTTAATAAATTGTGGGTCTGCACATCCACATTTTATCCCGTGTGTCCTTGAGTTCTTAGGGTGACCAAGTAATTAACCTGCGTTCAAACACTTTTTCATTTAAACAGAAGTCAATCCACTTATCGAAGACAATGCACTCAAGAAGCATCAGTGTCAACACTAATGTTGCTGTCTTTGATGATGATGATGATGATGCACTCAAGATAAGGGTTACCTTAACCGAGCAACCAGACGACAATTACAAAGGACTGATTTCAGGTCAGTAGGCTGAAAGAGAAGCAAGTGGTTTACTGACACTTCCAACAGAAAAGGTACCTCAGATGTCATCCGGAAAATTATTAAGGGTTATGAAATTAAAACACATTATCAGGCAGTCAACAACCTTCCATAGCACAAAGATCATCACAAGGGAGACCACAAGCGCTAAACTGCGCCGATGGCATACATAAGATCAGTTGTCACGGTCAGCGGAATAGGACATACAAAAATACAAACAGCTCTGAACAAGATTGGAGACATAAGTCGTACGTTTGACATTCACCACTAAAAAAGGAGAGCGTCACTGAGCTATCACATTGAATACCCTGGTATAAATTCGTAATATTAAGTTTGACGGAGTAAAAGTGACCCAATACGAGGCAGAAATGCACTGAAGTGGTCAACAGACAAGAGTCATGCATCAAAGGCAATGACGGAGGCGGTTCGTCGTCCAGCTGCGTAGGTAATACCTAAGCGTTGCGTGGCGAGACACGGGTCGTAACCAACCACCTGGACAAAATAGTGACAACTCTGACACTCACGAACACTCGCACACGCACCAGTGGTTCTCAGCCGGTATGAAATTCCTCCACAGTCGGGAATTTCGGTCGTGAAGATATGAATGGGGGTCAGTGGTTTGCAAACTCAGATCTCCGCAATGTTGATCGAGTTCATTACACTATGTTTTGGGCAAGCGCAGCATTCGTATTTTGTAGTAATTACTATTGTCATACTGAACAGTTTGTGCATCAGGTGTACTTATGCCCATGAAGGCAGACTGACTAGTCAAAGCACATAAACACCCCATCAAAAGTCTCCGTGCAACAATACTATGGTCGAATTCGAGCCCTTATCTTTTGTTTTCATTATATTATGATGGCAATCCAAGGTGCTGGTAGGAACAACTGATATGGGGATAGAACTTCACTGGTAAATAACTAGTTCATCTGGACAAACTCAGATATGCTACGTGCGATACAACACCAGTTTCTGTTCGCATATGCCCCTGACCAAGTTTTTACTGCCGTAGCAAAGTGCTCCAGTTTAGAAGCCTCCAAGTTCATGAAAAATATATATATCTTGGTTTGGCTTCAAGTAAAATAACTGGGAACATACATCCGGAAGCCCCATTCTTGGCTCATGGATTGAATTAGGACACCGATCTGCGGCAGACATCGGAACATACAAAACTGCTTCACAGTAGATGAAACGACAATTTCAGTAGTTACGGTCGTTCACGAGACGCCTTTGTATTGTCTTGGAGATCTCACAATACTAAATGGTCTTTAACCAGGTAGTCCATTCTCTAATAACCTCGCGAGTGATTAAAAACGACTCTTGTTGTTTTACTGGTTAATTAACGCAACTGGTGACTGCTTGGTTCCGTGCAACTCTACAGATGCCGTAAATATGGATCGCTGAATGCCAGTTGGTATGGTGTCAGAGACTGTTGCCCATAATTTATGTAGCAGGATACAATGACTGAATAGCTCCACGTCGACGTTGTGCGATTACCATGGGCGGGATAATCGTCTGAAAAATGCTACATGTGCTACACCATCTCAGAGCTTAGCAGTTCCCCTTATGAAGCTAAAGAATCATTCGGCTTCGGAGACCCAGTATATTTGAACCTGGTATGGATCGCTGAATACCAATTAACCCAAGCCTGTCAGGCGATCCGTCTTCTGAGGAACTTCCAACAGAACGGTGATTTTACGGGTATTGCAAATCCTCCTGTTGACAGATCACCCTCAGCGTGAAAACTGAATTTTGCCATAAATGTTTGGCAACGGCCTAATGAAGAGCTTAACTGCCTTGTTTTGGAATAAGCCACCAGAGATTCTAATTAAACTACCTCGCAGCGAGAGTGGTGGATAGGCAAAAAAGTGAAGATCTAAACAATCACAGCGTATGCAAATTTTGAGTGCAATATGAATGCCTGTGTCAAAGTGTATCAATAGAGGCTGTGTTTAGATCACGATGCACGTCGTTCTAGTGATTTTTTATGACACCGCAAAACCTGTCGGGGCGATTGGCGTGAGAATTATAAGGTTGAAAGACGACGCTCAAATGAGCCACCAAATTTCAACTGTTTTCGACTTTCCTTACAGGAATTGGAAGCACTGCGACGTACGGCAAACGTACGCCGTCATCAAACGGTGGACATTATTGGCGAAAAAGACCTGTAGAGAAACAATGTACCAAAAAATTTTCCTTGCGTTTAGCAGCTGTTTAGTCTCTAGACACATATGAGACCAACCTAGGGGACAAAGTGCTCCATGAGGACAATCTTCGCCGACAGTTAACTCGGGGTCACTTTGTTCAATCCATTTACACTCTGGCTGCACATTCTGGGCGCACATAGTGAACACCAAAAAGGCAGCAATTATCTCTGGTGAAATGTTGGAACTCTAGGGGTGTGGTATAAAAACTCTGACTAGGACACCAAAGCTCAGAAATACAACTAGTGGTTCGGAATGTTCTACATCTTTGAAAGAGATTAAGATTACGAAAATGTATGGTTACCTGTTCTAACTGCGCTTGTTCCTGTTTACATGCGTCAACTTTTTCGTACAGCGTTGTAATTTTTTCCCCGTTACTCATTAGCGCTTGATCCCATTGACTGATTCGTTCCGCTTCATCCATAAAATATCGTTCCTGGTCTTCGAGTTCATGTGCCCACTTGTTGACAAGTTCTTCAAGTTGGTGAAAGGTCAATGTGGACGGTTTGGTCACTGACGCAACAGCGGTTGTAGTCTGCGAAGTAGGTACCGATGTCGTCGACGTTGTCGTAGAGCTGACTGTGGGTAGGCCAAGGACGCTAGTTCCGCCAATTGTAGAGACAGCAGCCAGAGCAGTACTAGTAGTCGGGGTTATTTTCAAGGCAGACGCTTCCGTCTTCCCGAACAAAGGATCAACGGCTGGTTTGGATGCATCAGTCGTGGAGGGTATGCCCGATTGCAAAGTGAAACCCAGGCTAACAGAGCCAGTAGACGCTTGTGTTACTGAACCAGCCGACGTCTGGGTAATAGAGCCAACCGAAGTGACAGAAGCGGAAGGAACGGCAGGAATAGTCGAAGTTACCGCTTTGAACAAGGATGAGGCAGAGGTTGATGGTTGAGAAAATATTCCAAGGGGCGCTTGTGGTAGTGTAGAGGAAAGTCCAGTAACGGTGGAAGTGGTGCCTGAGAGAGCACCGAAAGATGGCAAGGGAGCGCTAGTAGTGGTTCCCGAGTGGATAAAGCTAGACGCTCCAAACGACGGCAAAGCTGAAGATACAGTTGTGGACTGACCGAGTCCAGGAGTCTTCACCGTTTGTAAGCCAAAAGAAAATCCACCGAGACCACCTGCAGCTGTTGACGCGCTTTGTGTTGAGACAGGTGCCGCTAAACTCGCTTGTTGAGAAGCGGGCGCACCGAAGGTAAAGCTTGTTGGTGTGGACGAACCGGAGGTAGAAGGTTGAGCAGCTGCTGTACCAAAGACTAAACCGGGTTTTGTCGTTTGAAAACTGAGGCCAAGCGACGGAGCTGTGGTTTGAGGCACAGATGTTGTAGTGCTGGACGATCCAAAAGGGCTAGCTAAACTCAAACCAAGTGAAGGAAATAAGCTAGAACCTGAAGCAGCCGTTGACAGACCCGGCAGAGAAGTTGCTGTGGTTTGGGCAGAACCCGTTGAAACGCCGAAACCGGTGCTACCGAAGGAAAACCCAGTGCTTCCACCTGAAGAAGTCGTGCTTGGTAAGCCAAACTGGAATCCTGCAATGAATGAAGCAGACGTGCATGAGATGTGAACCATATTTTAGAGGAACTATACTCCGCTTCCGACACGCTGTGCGGTGGTTTGTTTACCTTTGTGGCCCGCTGATTTATAATTAGAGTTCCCTCTGATACTCACGGAGTTTCTCATGGAAATTTGGTCAATGGATGCATGGCTAATGAATACCATTTTCTTGCCCTCCAGTCTGGAGGTTGAAGCGTGTACGGCAGAGTGTTTCTTAAAAGCCTGTACAAATATGGCAATATGCCGGTACCCAGCCACGAACGTGCGGCCAGTCTCTTGTAGTAGTTACTATGGGTGACGCCCCCCCCCGTCTAAATTTAGGCGCCTTGACGGTATTTCATCCGGTACACAAACCTGAAATTCACTAATAATACTGTCATACCATATTGGCCGCCGCGTTGTGCTATCATTCGGTTGGGTGCAAACTGAAAAGCGGGTAAACGAAAGCATGCTGTCGCTGAACCATTCCGTCTTGCACTTTCACGAATTCCCTCTTCTTCCTTACCACAACCCACTACTAGGACTGTCGACTCCGTACGCCTTGTATCACCATCATCTTATTCGACAGCACAATATCAGTCCTCAACGCTGATGCCTCGCTGTCGTACAACTACAAATTACCTGAAAGCCTCTTGTGAGGCAAAAAATGAAAGTGAATGCAGAAGGGACTTGGTATCTACACCTCCAGACGCTCATTCAGATACACAGGATAAAAGCTGACAACACCACCACCACTGACATTGAAAGCGGCTACATTTTGCGGTGTCTCCAACCACGCAAAAGAGGAAGCACCCCATCCCGGAAGGCGAGTCGAACCGACAGCACCCAGACTTTTCGTAATCTCTCTTATAACCCCAAACCACGTTAGAAGTTGGCAACAACTAGGCCGGGGCACTGGAAAATGATGCTTCGGAATGTGCAATACACGATCTAACCACCACACTTGCCGATAGACACGTTTCTCGATTGAAGTCCCTGTTGCACAAACCAAAACTCTTCCACCTTAACTTTCCGTGTCTACCAGGCTTCACGGTCAGCGCCCACACTAAGTTTCACCCTCATCGTCAACTTCTGCCCATCCGTCTCTGGTTACGGCCCCAAAAACCTCGAAAAGCTGGTTAATTTAGCTGTCCTTAATGTTCAAACCCTGAAGCAAGCAAGAGGACCACCTACTCTTGCTCGCACAGTGGATTTCCAATGCACTGACGTATACTGTAAGGACGGTCAGATCCTAACGAACAATTTCACCTTTTGTAATATTTCACCAAGATTTCACTTTCTCTCTGTTGTAGCCAAAATAGGCCGCAGAGCTCTTTTTCCATTGGCTTATCCGCAATATAGCCAATCTTCATCTGGTGTCCTTTGTCTTCTTTCTTGAGGGTTTTCCCACTCAAGTAATTAGACTATCAAATGCGATAGAATAAGTTCCATCAAGCTCCTAGATCACCCAGCTATCCCACAGACACAACACTAGCGACGGGTCTCCCACGATGTCAATTTCAGCTGACCAACTTCAGGTGATTTCGGAACACCAGCAAAAGCAGTCTGAGCACGCGCAACTGCAGCAACAAGAGCAATTTGAGCACACGCAGCTGAAACTCATAGAAGCGCTGACAAAAAATCTGAGCTTTCAGACTCCAGAAGGCAGCGTAATTCAGCCATCAAGTTCATCTGCAGACTCTGTTGCTAATCCCACTACCGAATCAACTTTTGACGCGGATGCAGATCGAACTGTCGATTCTTGGTTCAAAAGGTACCAAGATATATTCAAAGTTGATTTCGCCAAGCAACATGACCCATGGAAGATACTGTTGTTGCATAGGAAACTTGACATACGTGAACATATTCGTTACACGAACTACATACTTCCTAAACAGCTCATCGACCTCAGCTTCGACAGCACTATCCAGACCCTCAAGCAAATCTTTAGCGACAACACGTCCTTGTTCAACATCCGATACCAACGCCTTAAATTGGTCATGAGGGATGATGACTTTTGTCAACCGAGAATGCGAGCGACATGGGCGAAAATCAACTCACATGCCTTATATTTATATCTGACATCCAGTCCTCTCGTCATGCAAACATTCGGACAAGATTGTTGCACCAACTTGAACAAGACCCAAAGGCAACCCTACAGGAGCTCAATGCTGAATGCTACCGTCTCACTCAACTGAACCAGGAGAGCACAATGATTGGCCAAGCATCAGCTGTCTGTCTTCGTATCATTCAAAGTGGATTTCGAATCCCGCAGAAAATTTATCACATTTTCCGTGAGTAATTATCGTGTCCGTTTGCAGCTCGATACAGCCCCAGACATCACACTGACTGCACAGTCCACTTGGAGTGCAATTAGGAAGCGATTACTTTCTCTTAAAAACCATTGTGCACAATCTTGTTCCGGCGACAACTTACCGCTTACCGGTGCACTTACTTGTAGTCTTTCAATAATGTGCGATTTAAAGGCATTCGCTACCTCACAGATTGTTCAGATCTGAATTTGCTCGATCTTGATGGGATAGATCAGCTAATTTTATTGTGTCCGTCTACAGTATGTATGTGACAGCATGCATCTCACACATACAAGCATTTCCCAACAACCTACACGCACAATTAGATCAAAAATTTTTAATGCTTTTTAAGATGGTCCTAGGTATTGTTCCGAAGCACAAGCCACACTTCATTTCAAGCGAAATAGCAAACCTGTCTTCAGACCTAAACGCCCTGTACCTCATGCGGCTATCGCATCCGTGGACTCCGTCTCCAGACTTCAGGTGTTATCCAGCCTGTCAACTACTCTTCCTAGGCAGCCCCCATTATTGCCGTCAAGAAAACGAACGAGAAGATCAGGATTTGCGCTGATTATTCCACAGGCTTGAATGCTATACTCCATTAACATCAGTATCTTCTCCCAGTTCAAGAAGGCCTGTTTACCAAGGTTAGTGGTGGCGCTTGCTTTGTTAAACTGGAACGCATGAAAGCCTTGGCGCGAAGTTATGTATACTGGCCGGGTATGAACAAACAGCTAGAAGAACTTGTGCACTCCTGTTCAAAATGTCAGCGTTCTGTAAAATCACCACGGAAGACCGAATTATCTTTGTGGCCTGCACCAACTAACCCTTGATCGCGTCCACATATCGATTTCGCAAGACCAATTAACAGTCAGCATTATCTTATCACGGTTGACGCTTACAGTAAATGGCCGGAGATAACCATGATGAATCACATTAACTCTCGCTCCACAATCTTGCAGGTCACTCACATCTTCAGTCGCTTCGGTACGCCAGAAACATTGATTTCAGGTAACTGTAGTGCATTAATAGACGTAATACATTACTCATAAGGTTGCTGAACACTGTTCGACAGCCCACGGCCGGCCTCGCCCTTCTTGGGACTCATCAGGTAGGCGCAGTCCCCGAGTTCCTGTCAATCGTGCATTCACCTCAGCGGAATTTGTCTTGTTTTGCAAGCAAATGGCATTCACCACGTTAAATCGCCGCCATTTCATCCTTAATCCAACGGCCAAGTCAAACGCTTTGTCGACATTTTCAAACAAGCACTTCAAAAACGTAAAGGTGAAGGAACGTCAGCGTAGATTACTGAAACCTTCTTGTTAAGGTACCGTGCAACATCTAACCTAAATGTGTCAAACACTGACTCCCTCGCGGAAGCGCGTAAAATCAGTCTACCCATAGATGTAGTATGTCCATATCCCCCGCATCTACAAAAAAAGTAACACATACGGAGCGGCAGTTCAATCACCATCACGGTGACGTTTACACTACCTACATCACGGTGACGTTTACACTACCTACATCACGGTGACGTTTACACTACCTACATCCCGGTGAGTTGCCTAGGCACCATGGCAACGGCGGGGAGAAATGGGCTCATGGTTATATCAAGCGCCGTATCGGAAACGTCATCTACGAAGTCGACCTACACTCTACGCGAATCAACTTCGCTTTGGAAACTCTGCACCGGCTACATCGGATAACTCAATTCCTCTGGACATATTGTTGGACACTTTTGAGTTACCATCTACACATGTGCCCCCTGTGCAAACAGACAAAACCCCAGTCGAATCCTAATGCACACCAAAACGGTGGTCCAGCGGTAACCCAAAATCATTTACATCAATGCAGGTGATTCCACACCTGAAAACATACACATTTTGAAAAGGGAGGTGTTTGGACGGTCAGATCCTAACAAACAATTTTACCTTTTGTAATATTTCACCGAGATTTCATTTTCTCTCCGTTGTAGCCAACTAAGCCGCAGAGCTCTTTCTCCCATTGGTTTATCCGTAATATAGCCGATCTTCATCTGGTGTCCTTTGTCTTTTTCTTGAGGGTTTTCCCACTCATGTAATTAGACTATCAAATGCGATGGAATAGATTCCAAGCTCCTACATCCCAGCTAGCTCACAGACACAACACATACGTCCTGTCAAAAACGATAATCCAAGACGCAAGTGCTGTAATTGAACGGACAGCTCCCTCACATTCTCGCCTCCGGTTGTGGACATCTGGTGACGCAGAGACCACTGTGGAAGCTTGATACTTACCCGCCTGTAGCCGACACTGAGCAGTTCGTTTTCGAAGTAATCATCCGGAGGGGTCCGGTGGTCACAGTTTATTGTGCCTGCCTACGCCCCAACGGCCCATAGCCCTGCATCTGTCAAAGACAGTTCCTGTAACGCTCTAGGTGTCTTTTTACAACAGACTAAAGCCCAGACATCGTTGTGATCGCTAGTGACATGAACGTTATGATACGTAGACGCACGCTGTTGATACTCAGTTGAGTGATCGTGGACAGGACATAATGAGAATGAACACTAGAGCGCGTTCGCTACAGCCGGCTTATGATCACAGAATGTCCCTTTACAGAATTAGCCTCCGTAACAGCTGAGATCACTTGACTACGTGGAGCCCAGCAACAAAGCAGCTTCACACTCAAACAGACCACGCTGCCGTCAGGTACCGATGGCGACGATTGAACACCTGTGGTTCCCGATCATTCACTCATCCGCTTCGGATTTCTGTTGCAATTTCAACGGCTACGTAAAACACACAAGCCTCATTTGGCGATTCAGTTGGTGAACATGCAAAACCAGACCAGCCTATGGAACCCGACTCATTCAACGATCACTGGGGAGGTAACCGGAGCAGTGCCCGAACTATTAACCACGGATCAACCCAGCCGGCGTGTTCCAAATACTAGGCCCTAAAATTTTTGACTTTGCAGGATGGCCGGTCGCAACCACAACACAACACAACCATGATGGTGGAAGCGACTGGGACTGCAGCATCTACGAGGCTTCATTCGCATTGGGCTAAACGGATGTCGACAACTAGGTTTACTTCATGGGAGTTCTGTTCCGGTTTAAACCCCAAAATGTTGTCTGACAGGATGAGTCGTGATTAGGCAGAAGCGGAATGTGGTGAGCGATCCACACAGACCATGGTACCTATAGCCTCGCCTACGCTGTAACTTAAAGGAAACCCGGCTAGAAACAGTAACCGCCCATGTTTTAACCCGGTATGCTTTATATATATACATACATACAAACAAACGTTCATATAAGCATATTACACGATTTTAAAGTGAATTGGAAAGCTAGGAAACGCTTCCACATAGAACCTTCAGACAGGGTGGCCGCAAGCTGGTTTTGGACGCAACGTACTTAGAAGTGAATGGTCCCTTCATAACAATCGTGCTCATTTGACAGATAAAGATAACACTCGGAGTGAACTCACCCGTAGACATTATCTTCCGTCGTAGTCAGCAAACAGCCCACTCTGAAATGGTCAGCCTCAGCAAATTAGCGCTCTGATTGGCTGGATGGAATAGACCTATTAGTCGACTGGTGGAAAGCTAGGGGCGAGTGACACCGAACACTAGAAACAAATCGGAGATAATTTTCCCGAAAATATTGCGCTTTCGTTGCCAAACGCATGGGGTGATGCGGGTGAATAAACGGGTACACACGCGCGGTACGTTCGAAATTGGTTTCGTTTTTCGCTCGTGCAACATTTCGAAACAATTCTCTTGCTGTTTAATCTATTTTCAGGGTTAACACGTGTCGTTTTGTTGACATTTTCACTCTAACACAACCTTTGCGTGAAAACTCCTGTCAGCTTTCACTCATTTCCTGCGGTGCACCCAGTCTCAATCATATTATTATTATTATTATTATTATTATTATTATTATTATTATTATTATAAGCCAGATCAATACAGGCTGTTCTCT
>SJOL01009403.1:2141997-2167092 GCA_004794785.1 Opisthorchis felineus | reverse complement strand
GCGCACAAATAATTCATCGATACCCATGAAGGAAGAATATTGCCTCGTGGTGTAAGTATGCAACTTGCGTTCCATGTGGAAAAGTCATTCAGGGGCAAGGAAGAATTAGGCAAGTTAAGAGGCAAACTTCAATCTTTTGAAATTAAAGTGATAGTTGTTGCAAAAATCGAGTGAGAGTATGCATTTAGACTGCCAGCTCAAACGACTGATAAAGAAATGAGGATGCATAAACAAAGCATGATATATTGCAGGAAAGAAGCCGCTTCCAAATCATAAATACAAGCTTGGATATAGTATATTATCTAGCAGGTTCTGAAAGGTGAGAGCAGTCATTGGTCATAATTATCTTGGCTTGAAAACTGCTGATTTTACGTAGACACAAATGGCTATCGTGAGAATCTTAAGGGTTGTGCATGCCAACAACCAGCTACTAGATTGGTGTCGTGGCACAGATCCAGCGGAGTTGGAAGGTGCCCGTAAAAGGATCTACCGTATGCACTTTGACGTACACACGTAGGAAGCTTGAACAAGAAAAAGCGGGGGGTGCTAATTCAGTTCCCCGGTATAGTGAACCATGAGCAGGATATCAGGCTGTTTATGGCAGTTGCGGTGATATCTTCATTACTTCGTACAATAATTCGCCCCAAATAAGGATCTGCTAGGAAAAGCAGTCATGGTAAACGAATATAGCTTCAGTGGCTTTAGTTGACCAAGGAATTTTGGAGGAACGAGACCAGTAAGCAGCCAGTGTGTTGCTGACTATATTGAGGTTGTAAACGTCGGCCATGGACTCAATGATAGCGCCATCAGGGGAGCGAAGCAATAGGGATCAGCTATTCAAGCATTCAAAAAAGCAACGTGGACTGCCAGAACGAGGGGAAAGTAGCACAAATCTTGTGGGCTACAGTACTAGACGGTGAATAATCGTCAGTCACTGACTACCGTGGCAAGATAATAGTACCAAGCTTTGAAACTAATACTGAGGCTGTACTGAACTCATGGCCGTGAAAAAAGGACTCGGCCGGTGGGCAAGTGTCTCGGTTAATCATTATTGGTTCATCCCACTTGTCTTTCACGTGCGATAAAATTTTTCATGGATTCTTACCTTGTTGTTCTCGGGTCGATAAAGTTAGCGGTTTAGTGGAAAAGCTAAGTCGTACTAACTCTTAAGGTTGATATTGGAGGGATCCATCCACCTGACGCTCCATCAGCTTGCATAAGGTAGTTTTAAAGATGCAAGAAAGTAAATCAGAAGGTTTAAGTCAAAAAGTGCACAGTGGCATAATCCGACGTGTCGGAGCCCGTGCGCAAAATTTTCAAGGATTTATACAAAGAGCTGGATACTAGTTAATCACAATTTTGGTCCGCTAACATGTCCCCGATTGGTCCATCTGAACCAAGTTTTGCAAAATGCACAATTAGCGTACGCACCCCCGGTATACACAAGCGTATCGCTGCGGTTGCGGAAACTTCTACGAAGGCCAGTCCTCCTGCCCACGGACCATGGTTCGTATGCCGTTTATTGCACTCTCGTTCCATTTCGGGCCCCGTTGCTACTAGTGTCGGTAAAATCCACGCACCGTCAACATAAGCAACACGATGTGAATGTGCAACGATCTACAAGGGTTCAGATTAAATGCATTTCACGCATCTTTTGGCGCTGTTTGTTTCATTGAAGTGATCGAAGTGAAGTGGCTGAGTTGTTCCAGTCACCCAGTTAGGCACCGTGGGAGAGGAACTCTAAAACACGGACTAGCTTTCGTCAGAGTTTCAAGGCTTCGGTATATGGGACGTTTGCGTGCCTCGGATACATAGACTACTTAGCCACAACTTCAAGTCGCCAAATAATGGGTCCAAAGACGCCAAACAAACAATTGTTATTCCTTGGAGGAAGGATTTCAGAATGGCTCTCACTGTCCGGTACAGTGAGCAGTAAACTGAATACACACCTCAGTGTGCTGAAACAACAAATTCTAATCAACGACAAAAGCACTTGTTTTCTAAGCAGGCACTGGTATAGTTCCGTACACAATGGACGCAGTGGAGGAAGTGCAAAATCTGGAAAATAACCTTTAGAGACTGTAGGGTACATCTAAACAACGCGCGGGGGCCTGCGAAACTGGCCACAGGGTTGAAAGATTCAAACACAGGGTGTACGATCCTGTGCTGACACCGTGACCTCAAGGCAAGGAATTGGTTAATTAGTCTAAACGCACGATATAGGTGTCCTATCTGACAGGTAACGTGTAGTCTAATTCAACAACGGTGGGTCAGTAATAATTACGGCGATACCGAATTCCACGAACTCTACCTGCGTTTGTTCAGTAGTCGCAATTGGGCAGCAAACAATATATTGAATTAGACGTAGGCAAACAGTATAGATGGGTAGACCGTGATTGGCCAGATTTAATCTTGGGCAGCTAGCAACACAGGATGGCACAGAAAGGGCAGTGTGCTATCGGACAAATTAAACGGGAAAATTTTGTGCAGTTCAATGTGTTCAACAACAAACTCAGAAATGAATGTGAATAAATGGAGTCATGAAAACAGTTAATATAGAAAAACAGTTAAAATAGATTCGAATTTGTATAAAATAGAATAGTTCAGCCTTGAAACTTGAGCAATCACCGGAAGGGTAATGAATTAGTCTGAGGAATATGGGAACGTAAATAATTTCCCCACGTGATCAACACTCCCCCGGGTCAAGAGTGGACTTTGATCACGTTCAATTGTTTTCCCTCGGAAAACGCAAATGTCGAGCATCTCTTTTCAAGAGTCCCGTCACCGTTCAAACCATGACGTCACGAACTCGTCCACCCTTCCTGGCGTAACACGTTGTACAACACACTTCGGCCATGAACCCCCTAGATACGGACGTATTGACTAAGAGAACTAAGTCTTCCACCTTAAGATCACGACCAGTTCCCACCCACGTATGTTTTTGATGCAGCGTAGTCAAGTATTCCTTTATCCATCGGACCAAGAAAGCACCTGCTAATTGTTGCGCCTGGCGCCATCGTCGAGCTAGCTCCATGTTTGATCCAGATGTGTTTTCGACTGGCGTGTTGCGGCCAAGTAATAGGAGATGATTAGGAATAAGTGCCCCAAGATCGAGAGAGTCATCTAATAACTTTGTCAAGGGTTGAGCATTAATGATTTTTTCTGCTTCGGTTAGCACTGTTGTGAAGACTTCATCAGTTACCAGCTGATCACCAAGTAGGGATCTCAATATCCTCCGGATAGAGCGTAACATTCTCTCCTAGATGCTTTCTCTGTGGCTGGCCTTTGGTGGAGTAAAGATTTAATCACATCTTCGTTGTAGTAAGGCTTTAGACACTCTCTTTTTGGTCACCTGTTAAAAGCTCTGTTTGAGCTCAGCTTCAGTACCGCGAAAATTAGTGCCATTATAACTATAGATACGAATTGGACATCCTCACCGGGTAGCACACCTGGAAAGCTGACAAAAACGAGTTTCGAGGGAGAAACCACCTCAATATAAACAGCACGCATTGTCGAGCAAGTTTAGATACATCCGCAACGATTTTCAACCCCACGATCTCGCTTTACCAATAAAGGTCCGAAATAATCAACACCAACAGCCGCGAAGTTCATAAGTTCATAAGGTAATATTTTATCCTCGAGAACTGGAGCCATAATTTGTACCTCAGGTTGAGAATGTCAGCGTTTGCAGTGAAAACAAGAATGTAGGACACACCAGACAACCGCCTGATCTTTGATAACCCAATATTTTTCACGCAGCGCATTAAGGACGTTCGAAGTTCCAGCATGGCCGTTTAGTATATGGGTGTGCTGGACGAGGAGCTTGGCTACAAATGATGGCTTGGGAGAATTACTGGGTGCCTCATATCGAAAGGCGTACTTCAACAGGTAAAATACCTTGGTGGACAATTGGGAGAGTCGTCTTTGTTGACACGACAATCGTGGGGGTCTCCGAGCTTTAGCAGACACTGCGGATTTCAGTAGGTTTATTTCGTTTTTGAAGCAAGCTGTTTGGGCCGGCCTAAGAACGAGGCATTCCGCCTTCACCAAATCTGTCCTGTTCAACCTACCAAATAACTCTTCTCCGGGAAGCATAGATCTTCTGCGTCTCATCCATGGGCAGAAACGTCGCAGCCATGACATTAGTCACTAGCAGACTCCAACTGGACACGTGTTCGAAACGATCGATCCAGGCTTTGTAAGTGGAGGTCCAATGTACCACTTCAGATTCTTTTGACTTAACATGCAGAACAGTAATAAGATAGCTATCCGGTTGAGGGGGCCACTCGTTGCAGACTTTTCTCAAAAATTCAGGGCCAGATAACCACATCGATAGTTTGGATGTGTTTGATTGTAAACCCCGGGAAGCTATATCTGCAGGATTGCGTTTGCTTTCAACGTACACCCAATCTTCAGGTTCCGGACAATCAAGAATGGGCGCTAGTCGGTTAGTCACGAAGGTCTAACAGCGTGTGGTTCGTTTGCGTACCATTTGTAACACAATCGGAGAATCTGTTCACAGAAAGAAGGAAGCTATATCAGTAGACAGCTCTTCTCTCACACAAACAGTTAGCTTAGCAGATAATACAGCGGCAGTGGGCTCCGATCTCGGTATGCTTGCGTACTTGATGGGGGTAACTATGGGCCTTCCTTTCAATAGTGCAAAGTGAGGTATTCTCGGCGGGTCGATCAATCGGATGTAAATCGCAGCACCATAGCCGGTATTTGAAGCAACAAAAACCGAGTGCGACCCAGTCTTACAGACTGAAGCAAAATGATATGAGTCGGATACAACGTGGCATGCGGATGCTCTGTACATTTTGAGAATTCAGTATCCAGTCCTTTCAGTTCAATGTTTCATTTTCAGGAACAACATCCTCCTAGGCAGCCTTCCTTCGACAGAGATCCTGAATCAGGCACTTTTCTGGCAGTAGTACTCGTGCAACCATCCCAAGGGGATCAAACAACGAAGCTACGTAGAACAATAAAGCACGGCGAGTGGGGATAAAGTCCCAGCTTTCAACTTTGAAACAGAGACAATCAGTCGTATTTTCCCACAATACACCCAACGTTCTCCTTACGTAGTCTGGTTGACCATCTTCATGGAGCGGTGTAGTATTCTATATTGCTGCGGGTGCATCACACAATACTTCTTCTACGTTGCTAAAGAAACCTGTAAGATTAGATCCACCAGGTGCTAGGGCCTCCTTGAATTGCTTGGCCGCAGTCTTTACCGCTCCCTTCGTGGGCAAACTGATCAGGCAATCATCAACGTAGAAGGATCGATTGGCCCATTTTTCCGCTTCATCTCCGTAGGGGGTCATGAAAGTTTTAATAGTCTGCCTTAAAGCTGGACTAGCGCAACGGAAAGATGAAGTTGCTCCAAAAGGATGAACAGTCATAGGGTAGGAAAATGGTCGGTTAGAAAGCTCACCGTTGGTCCACCAGGGAAAACGTAGTGCTTCCAGATTGGATTTTGGAACTTTAACTTGATGCGACATTGCCTCAATATCTGCGACTAATACGTAGAGGTGTTCCCGAAATCTTAGAAGGACGCCACATAAATTATTCACCAGATCTGGACCAGGTAGCAGCTGCAAATTCAGAGAGGTACTTGAAGTGTTTGCTGCACAGTGAAAAAAACAACTCGAAATTTGCCTTTGTCTCCTGCTTTAAACACAACATGTTGCGTTAGGTACCATACACTCGGGTCAGCTTCATTTTGCTTACTATCAGAGACGATTTTTGCATAGACTTTACTTACATACTCTTCGAACTTTTCACAGTAAAGTTTCTTAAAGACGGAGTCACGTTCAAGACGACCCGTCAGAAAAAAGTCTTCTGAGTGCTAAGCCTTTTGCTGTCTGGTTGACTCGGGGATCCATCTTTGCAAGGCAAGGGTATTTGATAGTGTCCTTCCTCTAAATCCGAAAACGCGGGCTTTTGGTCATAGGTTGCTCGATCGTTCAACGACATTGCTCGCTTAGTACCAGCAGCTTCGATGAATTCGAAGTTAAACATACGCTCTAGCTGTAAATTCAAGTCTTCAGTTTGACTGACGTGATAGAAAGTTGCTTCATTTTGATTATTATCGGGATTTGAGTATAACGGCCCTAAAATTGCCCATCTTAACGGTCCTCCAACTTCATAAGGGTTTTACGGGCCCTTGAACTTCTGCTGTAGCACCAAATATGCCTTTTGGACTTCACAACCGGTAAGGAAAACTATGTCTACCAGTTTTGATACTGGAAACGCTATTTCCATTAAATGGTTCCACTTCTGGGACTTTTCGGGACACGGCGCGGGTGATCGAAAACAGGGAATGGAGTCGACAACCCAAGCAATATGAACGGGCGATACTTCCTCAGAATCAGGCGATTCTACGGCGAACGAAACTAATGCAGATCTTGTGGCGCACTCTCTAGTGATAGTCTTAATAATTAATGACACAGGTGTTCCCCTCAATCCCAGTTTTGGCAGAAGTGAACTTTGAACCAGGGTCGTACTAGCACTGTAGTTCAAAAAGGCGTTGACAACGACATCTCCTTCGGGTCCTCGAATCTAGAATTGAGCTACTGCAAGCGATATATTTGATGTGGGGACGTCTGCTACGCTATGGTGTACGACTTCTGATGCAATCTCAGGTGTTTCTTCTTCATTTCCAGTTGTGGAAGAGCTCGGTTGGCTCAGAAGTGGATGATGCATTCCCACACATAACTGGAACCCACGAATATGTCTGCATCAACAAATTTTAGCCTGATGATTCGGCTTTAAACATAAATAACACACTCGGAGTCGGTCTACACAGGCAATTCTACTTACAACTGGCATTTCAAAAAGGCACTGATCCATGTAGTGAGATGATCCACACCGTGCAGATTTTACTGGTAACCTAACCTGACCTGATCTGTCGTTGCCTATCTGCGTCGTTAGGATGGCTGCTTCACATAGTAGAGATTTGTGTGCTGGTTTGGGACTCACTGGGTTTGGCCTGGGAATCACATACCTCCGTCCTACAGCGTACACCTCTGGAGCTGCTGTTGCATCAGCCTTGTCGCTATGAAAATTTCCAGTCCGTCGAATATTAGATCACGCTTGAACTTGAATGGTTTAGCTGCCAAGTTAAACCATTCAGTCTGCGCGTCGCTAGGTAATCTAGCTACGATAGCCCCAATGGTCGGAGAAGAAGTAAGATCATTGGGATATTGCAGCTGCTTCAATGTATTCCAGCAAATCACCATATCGTATGCCAAACTGATTAAAGCTATACGATCATCCGCCTTTAGGGTCGTCCCTTCTGTCAGTTCCTGTATGGAGGTGGTTGCAATGATGTGCGTGTGCACCAAACCTGAGTTCAAGTATACGTAGTGCTTCTGCGTAGCCTTCCTCAGGTTTCAGAAGGCTACACCGTCTAACGGCTTGGGCTGCCTCACCTTTACAACGAACTAGTAGGTATTTGAATCAGTCTGCCGGATCATGGGCAATAGTGAACATGAAACTGCACATAAAACTGTGGTGGTCGGCGGATTTTCCATCGAATTTCGGCAACTGTCGCGCGGGAAGTCCCATACACGTTTGCACCAGGTGAGCGGTTTTAAGAAGCCGATCATCCTGCCTCGTGTTAGCATTACGTAAATGATTATTTAGAGGGTTAATAATAATAATAATGTTTATTTCCAGCTGGTGGGTGGCATGCCGCCAGGCATATCTTTGTGTTACAGTCAGAATGAGAATGGCTGGCGGGATTTGTGGGTACAGGGGATTGCGCGGAAAATGGACAGCGTCATAAACAGTGGGTATTATCCGATGTAGACGTGGTCACCCCTGAACCGGCACGGGCAGGGAAGCACAGTTGCTACTATTTTTGGGGAAATTATCCAACAAGATCAGATCGTTAGGATTTTGAGGTAGCGGGCAAAAACGAAACGAGGGGGGACAAAACAAGTGGCCTCCTACCTGACGCATGACAAGAAGAGTGTAAACTGCGGAAAATGAGGAACCAGAACGTCGGATCTAATGAGGCAGCAGAACTGGCGTCATCCAGCCGGTCAACTTGAACCAAAACCTAAAACAAACGCTGAGGCCTCCTGGCCTTTGACTGTTGGGCTTATGGCCAAGGTCACCAAAAGCGTAAATGGGGATAATGGTAGCAGATAAATGGTAGTAGGAATCTCAGAATTATGGTGCACAGTGAAGATGCAGAGGCTCACTGGGGTGGCTTTTGTAGCAGAATCGGGTATAAAAGTTCCTTGGAAGAGTGCGTTGGTGATAACACACAAATCGGAACGCGAACTGTACAGAAAATTATTGACTTTGTGGGGAGCACGAACTGAAAGTCCAACGAAATGGTCGAATCCAAACAAAAGGTTCAGCAGATTGGAATGAGGGCGTCCTGAAGGCCGCTGAGGCCAGGTGAGGAGCTTGTTCGTATTTATAGTTAACTGAGCGAGTGGGTGAGAGTGTACGGTCGAGAGTAGGAGGGAACAGTTGAGGGTGTGTTATCAGACTGGGTATGGCAGTGGCGTGCCATCACTGGCCTGACATACTTCGGTTTTTGGGCAACGTCGTAACAGACGTCATACTTAAGGTCATTGGGCTGGAATGTGCAATTTTTTGGGCGGCGGGATTTTTTCAGGATGGCCAACAAAGCAAAGGTAGAACGAAGCTGATATAAGATCGCAAGTTTTTTGGCCCGGTTGGTAGTCGCTGTGGATGGAGATCATAGGCCATGTGGAGTGGATAACAGCCAAACAGGTAGTCCAAACAAGGTATTGCTTAAGTTCAAAGCTTAAGAAGACCAGGGAATGCGATGAGGTCAGTATCTTGCTCAGCAGTTATTGGCCATTCCTTTGGGCCTGCTATGGAATTAACACATCTTTTCACCGCATGAAAGTGTCCATTTGTTGCAGGACAGGAAAAAGCTTCCAAAACCCCAGAATTCATCGATCGAGCAATTTCATCTAATTTTTCCACATCCCATTTAACACTGTCTTTTTATTGCTTAAATCTTTTAGCATCATCCGCCTCTAACTATAACCTTTTAGTATTTATACGGGCCAGTTCCAGTTCTTTCGTCAACTATTGCGTGGACAGTCCGCCAACGGCGGATGCACGGGACGAAGAAGTCAGTCGAGACACATATTACGCGTTTTAATATAGCCATATATTGATCTTCGCACGTATTCCTAGCCAAAATAGTACGATCCTGTGCTGACACCGTGACCTCAAGGCAAGGAATTGGTTAATTAGTCTAAACGCACGATATAGGTGTCCTATCTGACAGGTAACGTGTAGTCTAATTCAACAACGGTGGGTCAGTAATAATTACGGCGATACCGAATTCCACGAACTCTACCTGCGTTTGTTCAGTAGTCGCAATTGGGCAGCAAACAATATATTGAATTAGACGTAGGCAAACAGTATAGATGGGTAGACCGTGATTGGCCAGATTTAATCTTGGGCAGCTAGCAACACAGGATGGCACAGAAAGGGCAGTGTGCTATCGGACAAATTAAACGGGAAAATTTTGTGCAGTTCAATGTGTTCAACAACAAACCCAGAAATGAATGTGAATAAATGGAGTCATGAAAACAGTTAATATAGAAAAACAGTTAAAATAGATTCGAATTTGTATAAAATAGAATAGTTCAGCCTTGAAACTTGAGCAATCACCGGAAGGGTAATGAATTAGTCTGAGGAATATGGGAACGTAAATAATTTCCCCACGTGATCAACACTCCCCCGGGTCAAGAGTGGACTTTGATCACGTTCAATTGTTTTCCCTCGGAAAACGCAAATGTCGAGCATCTCTTTTCAAGAGTCCCGTCACCGTTCAAACCATGACGTCACGAACTCGTCCACCCTTCCTGGCGTAACACGTTGTACAACACACTTCGGCCATGAACCCCCTAGATACGGACGTATTGACTAAGAGAACTAAGTCTTCCACCTTAAGATCACGACCAGTTCCCACCCACGTATGTTTTTGATGCAGCGTAGACAAGTATTCCTTTATCCATCGGACCAAGAAAGCACCTGCTAATTGTTGCGCCTGGCGCCATCGTCGAGCTAGCTCCATGTTTGATCCAGATGTGTTTTCGACTGACGGGTTGCGGCCAAGTAATAGGAGATGATTAGGAATAAGTGCCCCAAGATCGAGAGAGTCATCTAATAACTTTGTCAAGGGTTGAGCATTAATGATTTTTTCTGCTTCGGTTAGCACTGTTGTGAAGACTTCATCAGTTACCAGCTGATCACCAAGTAGGGATCTCAATATCCTCCGGATAGAGCGTAACATTCTCTCCTAGATGCTTTCTCTGTGGCTGGCCTTTGGTGGAGTAAAGATTTAATCACATCTTCGTTGTAGTAAGGCTTTAGACACTCTCTTTTGGGTCACCTGTTAAAAGCTCTGTTTGAGCTCAGCTTCAGTACCGCGAAAATTAGTGCCATTATAACTATAGATACGAATTGGACATCCTCACCGGGTAGCACACCTGGAAAGCTGACAAAAACGAGTTTCGAGGGAGAAACCACCTCAATATAAACAGCACGCATTGTCGAGCAAGTTTAGATACATCCGCAACGTTTTTCAACCCCACGATCTCGCTTTACCAATAAAGGCCTGAAATAATCAACACCAACAGCCGCGAAGTTCATAAGTTCATAAGGTAATATTTTATCCTCGGGAACTGGAGCCATAATTTGTACCTCAGGTTGAGAATGTCAGCGTTTGCAGTAAAAACAAGAATGTAGGACACACCAGACAACCGCCTGATCTTTGATAACCCAATATTTTTCACGCAGCGCATTAAGGACGTTCGAAGTTCCAGCATGGCCGTTTAGTATATGGGTGTGCTGGACTAGGAGCTTGGCTACAAATGATGGCTTGGGAGAATTACTGGGTGCCTCATATCGAAAGGCGTACTTCAACAGGTAAAATACCTTGGTGGACAATTGGGAGAGTCGTCTTTGTTGACACGACAATCGTGGGGGTCTCCGAGCGTTAGCAGACACTGCGGATTTCAGTAGGTTTATTTCGTTTTTGAAGCAAGCTGTTTGGGCCGGCCTAAGAACGAGGCATTCCGCCTTCACCAAATCTGTCCTGTTCAACCTACCAAATAACTCTTCTCCGGGAAGCATAGATCTTCTGCGTCTCATCCATGGGCAGAAACGTCGCAGCCATGACATTAGTCACTAGCAGACTCCAACTGGACACGTGTTCGAAACGATCGATCCAGGCTTTGTAAGTGGAGGTCCAATGTACCACTTCAGATTCTTTTGACTTAACATGCAGAACAGTAATAAGATAGCTATCCGGTTGAGGGGGCCACTCGTTGCAGACTTTTCTCAAAAATTCAGGGCCAGATAACCACATCGATAGTTTGGATGTGTTTGATTGTAAACCCCGGGAAGCTATATCTGCAGGATTGCGTTTGCTTTCAACGTACACCCAATCTTCAGGTTCCGGACAATCAAGAATGGGCGCTAGTCGGTTAGTCACGAAGGTCTAACAGCGTGTGGTTCGTTTGCGTACCATTTGTAACACAATCGGAGAATCTGTTCACAGAAAGAAGGAAGCTATATCAGTAGACAGCTCTTCTCTCACACAAACAGTTAGCTTAGCAGATAATACAGCGGCAGTGGGCTCCGATCTCGGTATGCTTGCGTACTTGATGGGGGTAACTATGGGCCTTCCTTTCAATAGTGCAAAGTGAGGTATTCTCGGCGGGTCGATCAATCGGATGTAAATCGCAGCACCATAGCCGGTATTTGAAGCAACAAAAACCGAGTGCGACCCAGTCTTACAGACTGAAGCAAAATGATATGAGTCGGATACAACGTGGCATGCGGATGCTCTGTACATTTTGAGAATTCAGTATCCAGTCCTTTCAGTTCAATGTTTCATTTTCAGGAACAACATCCTCCTAGGCAGCCTTCCTTCGACAGAGATCCTGAATCAGGCACTTTTCTGGCAGTAGTACTCGTGCAACCTTCCCAAGGGGATCAAACTACGAAGCTACGTAGAACAATAAAGCACGGCGAGTGGGGATAAAGTCCCAGCTTTCAACTTTGAAACAGAGACAATCAGTCGTATTTTCCCACAATACACCCAACGTTCTCCTTACGTAGTCTGGTTGACCATCTTCATGGAGCGGTGTAGTATTCTATATTGCTGCGGGTGCATCACACAATACTTCTTCTACGTTGCTAAAGAAACCTGTAAGATTAGATCCACCAGGTGCTAGAGCCTCCTTGAATTGCTTGGCCGTAGTCTTTACCGCTCCCTTCGTGGGCAAACTGATCAGACAATCATCAACGTAGAAGGATCGATTGGCTCATTTTTCCGCTTCATCTCCGTAGGGGGTCATGAAAGTTTTAATAGTCTGCCTTAAAGCTGGACTTGCTCAACGGAAAGATGAAGTTGCTCCAAAAGTATGAACAGTCATAGGGTAGGAAAATGGTCGGTTAGAAAGCTCACCGTTGGTCCACCAGGGAAAACGTAGTGCTTCCAGATTGGATTTTGGAACTTTAACTTGATGCGACATTGCCTCAATATCTGCGACTAATACGTAGAGGTGTTCCCGAAATCTTAGAAGGACGCCACATAAATTATTCACCAGATCTGGACCAGGTAGCAGCTGCAAATTCAGAGAGGTACTTGAAGTGTTTGCTGCACAGTGAAAAAAACAACTCGAAATTTGCCTTTTTCTCCTGCTTTAAACACATCATGTTGCGTTAGGTACCATACACTCGGGTCAGCTTCATTTTGCTTACTATCAGAGACGATTTTTGCATAGACTTTACTTACATACTCTTCGAACTTTTCACAGTAAAGTTTCTTAAAGACGGAGTCACGTTCAAGACGACCCGTCAGAAGAAAGTCTTCTGAGTGCTAAGCCTTTGCTGTCTGGTTGACTCGGGGATCCATCTTTGCAAGGCAAGGGTATTTGATAGTGTCCTTCCTCTAAATCCGAAAACGCGGGCTTTTGGTCATAGGTTGCTCGATCGTTCAACGACATTGCTCGCTTAGTACCAGCAGCTTCGATGAATTCGAAGTTAAACATCCGCTCCAGCTGTAAATTCAAGTCTTCAGTTTGACTGACGTGATAGAAAGTTGCTTCATTTTGATTATTATCGGGATTTGAGTATAACGGCCCTAAAATTGCCCATCTTAACGGTCCTCCAACTTCATAAGGGTCTTACGGGCCCTTGAACTTCTGCTGTAGCACCAAATGTGCCTTTTGGACTTCACAACCGGTAAGGAAAACTATGTCTACCCGTTTTGATACTGGAAACGCTATTTCCATTAAATGGTTCCACTTCTGGGACTTTTCGGGACACGGCGCGGGTGATCGAAAACAGGGAATGGAGTCGACAACCCAAGCAATATGAACGGGCGATACTTCCTCAGAATCAGGCGATTCTACGGCGAACGAAACTAATGCAGATCTTGTGGCGCACTCTCTAGTGATAGTCTTAATAATTAATGACACAGGTGTTCCTCTCAATCCCAGTTTTGGCAGAAGTGAACTTTGAACCAGGGTCGTACTAGCACTGTAGTCCAAAAAGGCGTTGACAACGACATCTCCTTCGGGTCCTCGAATCTAGAATTGAGCTACTGCAAGCGATATATTTGATGTGGGGACGTCTGCTACGCTATGGTGTACGACTTCTGTTGCAATCTCAGGTGTTTCTTCTTCATTTCCAGTTGTGGAAGAGCTCGGTTGGCTCAGAAGTGGATGATGCATTCCCACACATAACTGGAACCCACGAATATGTCTGCATCAACAAATTTTAGCCTGATGATTCGGCTTTAAACATAAATAACACACTCGGAGTCGGTCTACACAGGCAATTCTACTTACAACTGGCATTTCAAAAAGGCACTGATCCATGTAGTGAGATGATCCACACCGTGCAGATTTTACTGGTAACCTAACCTGACCTGATCTGTCGTTGCCTATCTGCGTCGTTAGGATGGCTGCTTCACATAGTGGAGATTTGTGTGCTGGTTTGGGACTCACTGGGTTTGGCCTGGGAATCACATACCTCCGTCCTACAGCGTACACCTCTGGAGCTGCTGTTGCATCAGCCTTGTCGCTATGAAAATTTCCAGTCCGTCGAATATTAGATCACGCTTGAACTTGAATGGTTTAGCTGCCAAGTTAAACCATTCAGTCTGCGCGTCGCTAGGTAATCTAGCTACGATAGCCCCAATGGTCGGAGAAGAAGTAAGATCATTGGGATATTGCAGCTGCTTCAATGTATTCCAGCAAATCACCATATCGTATGCCAAACTGATTAAAGCTATACGATCATCCGCCTTTAGGGTCGTCCCTTCTGTCAGTTCTTGTATGGAGGTGGTTGCAATGATGTGCGTGTGCACCAAACCTGAGTTCAAGTATACGTAGTGCTTCTGCGTAGCCTTCCTCAGGTTTCAGAAGGCTACACCGTCTAACGGCTTGGGCTGCCTCACCTTTACAACGAACTAGTAGGTATTTGAATCAGTCTGCCGGATCATGGGCAATAGTGGACATGAAACTTCACATGAAACTGTGGTGGTCGGCGGATTTTCCATCGAATTTCGGCAGCTGTCGCGCGGGAAGTCCCATACACGTTTGCACCAGGTGAGCGGTTTTAAGAAGCCGATCATCCTGCCTCGTGTTAGCATTACGTAAATGATTATTTAGAGGGTTAATAATAATAATAATGTTTATTTCCAGCTGGTGGGTGGCATGCCGCCAGGCATATCTTTGTGTTACAGTCAGAATGAGAATGGCTGGCGGGATTTGTGGGTACAGGGGATTGCGCGGAAAATGGACAGCGTCATAAACAGTGGGTATTATCCGATGTAGACGTGGTCACCCCTGAACCGGCACGGGCAGGGAAGCACAGTTGCTACTATTTTTGGGGAAATTATCGAACAAGATCAGATCGTTAGGATTTTGAGGTAGCGGGCAAAAACGAAACGAGGGGGGACAAAACAAGTGGCCTCCTACCTGACGCATGACAAGAAGAGTGTAAACTGCGGAAAATGAGGAACCAGAACGTCGGATCTAATGAGGCAGCAGAACTGGCGTCATCCAGCCGGTCAACTTGAACCAAAACCTAAAACAAACGCTGAGGCCTCCTGGCCTTGGACTGTTGGGCTTATGGCCAAGGTCACCAAAAGCGTAAATGGGGATAATGGTAGCAGATAAATGGTAGTAGGGATATCAGAATTATGGTGCACAGTGAAGATGCAGAGGCTCACTGGGGTGGCTTTTGTAGCAGAATCGGGTATAAAAGTTCCTTGGAAGAGTGCGTTGGTGATAACACACAAATCGGAAAGCGAACTGTACAGAAAATTATTGACTTTGTGGGGAGCACGAACTGAAAGTCCAACGAAATGGTCGAATCCAAACAAAAGGTTCAGCAGATTGGAATGAGGGCGTCCTGAAGGCCGCTGAGGCCAGGTGAGGAGCTTGTTCGTATTTATAGTTAACTGAGCGAGTGGGTGAGAGTGTACGGTCGAGAGCAGGAGGGAACAGTTGAGGGTGTGTTATCAGACTGGGTATGGCAGTGGCGTGCCATCACTGGCCTGACATACTTCGGTTTTTGGGCAACGTCGTAACAGACGCCATACTTAAGGTCATTGGGCTGGAATGTGCAATTTTTTGGGCGGCGTGATTTTTTCAGGATGGCCAACAAATCAAAGGTAGAACGAAGCTGATATAAGATCGCAAGTTTTTTGGCCCGGTTGGTAGTCGCTGTGGATGGAGATCATAGGCCATTTGGAGTGGATAACAGCCAAACAGGTAGTCCAAACAAGGTATTACTTAAGTTCAAAGCTTAAGAAGACCAGGGAATGCGATGAGGTCAGTATCTTGCTCAGCAGTTGTTGGCCATTCCTTTGGGCCTGCTATGGAATTTACACATCTTTTCACCGCATGAAAGTGTTCATTTGTTGCAGGACAGGAAAAAGCTTCCAAAACCCCAGAATTCATCGATCGAGCAATTTCATCCAATTTTTCCACATCCCATTTAACACTGTCTTTTTATTGCTTAAATCTTTTAGCATCATCCGCCTCTAACTATAACCTTTTAGTGTTTATACGGGCCAGTTCCAGTTCTTTCGTCAACTATTGCGTGGACAGTCCGCCACCGGCGGATGCACGGGACGAAGAAGTCAGTCGAGACACATATTACGCGTTTCAATATAGCCGTATATTGATCTTCGCACGTATTCCTAGCCAAAATAGTACGATCCTGTGCTGAGGCCATGATCTCAAGGCAAGGAATTGGTTAATTAGTCTAAACGCACGACATAGGTGTCCTATCTGACAGGTAACGTGTAGTCTAATTCAACAACGGTGGGTCAGTAATAATTACGGCGATACCGAATTCCACGAACTCTACCTGCGTTTGTTCAGTAGTCGCAATTGGGCAGCAAACAATATATTGAATTAGACGTAGGCAAACAGTATAGATGGGTAGACCGTGATTGGCCAGATTTAATCTTGGGCAGCTAGCAACACAGGATGGCACAGAAAGGGCAGTGTGCTATCGGACAAATTAAACGGGAAAATTTTGTGCAGTTCAATGTGTTCAACAACAAACCCAGAAATGAATGTGAATAAATGGAGTCATGAAAACAGTTAATATAGAAAAACAGTTAAAATAGATTCGAATTTGTATAAAATAGAATAGTTCAGCCTTGAAACTTGAGCAATCACCGGAAGGGTAATGAATTAGTCTGAGGAATAGGGGAACGTAAATAATTACCTCACGTATTTAACACAGGGTACCTTCTGAAACTTATTGTAGCACTTGTTGGGGGCCGTCAACAAATCTGTAAGATTGGCGGTATTTCCCTTGAAAGGAAATTCCCTTACTATGGTAACTTCTCAAACTTTTGTTGAGGTGTCTGTTTTGTCATTACGTTGGGAATGCTGATTATTTATGCGCACTCCGGCGGCGTCGGAAGATGACGGTCTATCAGGTACAAGAAGGCGGGCGCAGAGTGGGGTTCTAGTAAAAGCTACTTAAATGGGTTACTCCCCAGCTCATTATTAGACCTTTCAAAGCAAAAACACAGAAACGCCAGCGTTAACCACCTAACTAAATGCACCGTTTGAGGACACTAGCTGAGCGCAAACATACCGAGCGGCTACTGATCAACCCGACTGGTGTGGCCGCGAACCAGCCAGAGTGTGGTGGTATTAGTTCGGTGCTCCTCTTCTCATGACGTGTGAAATTCGGTACAGCAGCAGTAGCAGTCTTCCTTCGTTTGCAATAAAGACCGTCGCAAGCCACCGTGAATTCTGTGTGCGCTGGGAAGCAAAAGGTTAAAACCACAATAACTGGCGACACCTGAATCCACCGTGAAGCAGAGAAGCTGAAAGCAAGAGCCTTTCTAAATAAAGTTGAATGTGCCGTATTGACTAACATGTGAGCCCTATGTAGGTAACTTATTCTTACTTTCAAATGCCCCGTCAAATTTAATCTCGATTTAAACTCCGGAGCAAACTCTGGACGAGCGTTTCAACGGTAAGCATGTTGTAAGCGGACTTTGCTCAGTACGAAAACTGATGGAGCGCTTGTCTGTTTCTGCTGAAGCTTTAGAACGCTGAGCATGTTCGGTTCGGAGATTTCTCGCTCCCTGAACTTTTCTTTGAAACCAGCCATTCAGTTGGGATCAAGGGCTAAATATTTGGCACTGTCCCCAATGCCCTGATTAGCAGGCGAGGTTATTGAAGCCTATGCAAGGTATGCCAGAAATATGAAAAATGAGATAAGCGCTCCTATCTCGGCACCATGACTGAAAATCGGTTCAGTGATCTCAGCTCCGTCCATGTATTTAATCAAATCATGGTACATAAATTATGGCCCAGCAACCGGATCGAGTTGAAGAGGATACGAAGGTGGACACTTCAGCAGTATGCTAACTTGTCGGTCACAAGGCTGATGCCACAACAACCCCCAGTCCTCCCGTCCCGGCATGATTTGGGGAGTGATTCCTAAAAAGTGCTGAACTTATGAAAGAACCAAAATGGGGGCTTTAAGGTTCCATCAGCTTTACGAAGTGCACCTTTGCACAACTCCCCTCAGCGGAATAGTGGGCGCAGTATAAAAGGTCGCAAAAAGAACGCTGCGGAGACCAGTCCGGGCGTTCGCATAAACATCGACCCAACGAAACTCTCAAAAACCCTGAGCACCTCATTGAGGATAACCTTAACCAATAAACGTGAATCTGTTGAAGTGCGTATCAAGGGTGCAGTTGTGACCCTCCAACTCACCACAGATTCTGACCTCACTCTGATTTCGAAGTTACCAAGAAAAGCAATTGGAAATCTATTCTTATCAGAATACATGGAGTGCATCCCTGGCAATATTCTTGGTGGAAATCTGCAACTAACAGTGAAGCTCCACCGCGTGACGTCAAATAGGGTTAAACTCAGCGGTGGCTGCTACCTCAAAACGAATAAGCCTGTATCTTGTAGACATGGATTGGGTTGACTAACTTCAACCCTTAGAGTAATCATCGCTATTGGTTGGAATCACACATTTATTTGGCGGCAATAGGTCCAAAGGAACATTACATCCGGAGATTTATGTTGACGATGCTGTTACAGGCAAAAGAGAGGCCAGATGAATGTCATTCCTCAAAAAGTTAATCCCGTCCTCTACGCCTCATCCCGGAAAACCCCTCATTTCAGTTTGCCGTCGCCGACAACCCGACACCTTGTACCCGTGTTCGCCATCCTTTAAACTACAGTTCCAATACCATATGTGGCGCAAAGCCGCTGTTCTGTTGGAGGGACAATAGACCAGTAACGTGAAGTCCGGATACTTATTTGAGACTATCGTGTACGTTAATCACCGAAGATGCCAGGTCGCACACTCCGGCGAGCCATCGGCCAAAGTCAGGCCTTAGGCACGGTGCGTCGCACGATTGAGCTTCAGGCAACAGATTGTGGCGTACAATCTAAACATGCCGCATTCAATTGTAAATTCGGGGCTGTTTGAATTAGACGGAGTCAACACACCTGCCTCTTCGACGGGCCAAAAGGTGACAGCTGCCTCCCGAGACATAGAAAATCCTAGCGGTGGTTACACGGACAGAGTCCCCAAAAGAGGTGCGTGGAAGAGTTCCGCGCGAGACAACTAACCATTACATCGACTGAGTAGACGTTCAGTTATAGATGAAAAAATACACGACATATTTAATCAAACTGTACACATAATGTGTTTTGTCAATTAAGCTCGACACTTTTCGTTCAAGCACGGAACCTATAGTTCCATCTCGTAATAACTCCGTGAAAACTCTGTGATAACTCTACAAGTAACTTTATAGGTAATCACCTTGTTGCAACCCCCATTGGTTTTCTTTGAAGGTCAACACAGGCCACCCTGCCTTCTGATACGCCGCAGCCGGTGGGACATCAAGCACGTGAGTGACATAAGAGCGGCAAGGCGTAAAAGCTCCGGATTTGGCAAATATTGGGTGCAACCCACAAACACCACCTGGTGCTAATATCGTTGGCACAAAGCAACGACCTAGGATATAGAGGAGCGTGTCAAACTCGAGGAGCCCTGAGCTCAAATCAATTGGTTCTCAAAGTTAGTGCATTTTAAGTGTCAGATAACCCCTAACATATGGGTAAATTGCTGAGGACTGGGGGTGTGGACGAACAAGCCGCACGAGTCTCCCAACAACCAGCTCAAATCGATCTTGACGGCGTTTCGAAATCTACTTTGGTTGTTCAAAAATAACCACTAAAGTTCGTCCAGTTAATGAGTGGCTTCTTATTAGCTTGCCTTAGCTTGCTGATCGTACGGCATTCAAGAAACGAAGACCGGATTGTTTCGTGTATAGTTATGACCTCAAAGTCAGCGGCACACTTTTTATTGATAAAGATCACTCAACAGGAAGGCCAAAAATCAGACGAAACTCGCGTGGCAAAACTGCATTATTCACCGAATGCTTCCGGTTACTTGAAATCAGGCATCATGGACAGAGGTGTATAGTTGCCTCAGTTTGGATAGCTTCTTTAGGTAAGAAGTTTGAGCTTCGCAATCGACGGCGTTGTTGCAAATTTCTGCGGACCAATTGGACTATTTTGCTGACAGCGCAGAAAGGACCCGACTATGATTCAAGTATCTAAGTGAGTGGGATATGAGTCAGAAATTATGCACATGTCATAACGAATTTTAGTCATGCTCTCCTCTTGGCTCCGCAACGTTCTTTGAATTGGCGCTTTACTGGTAAACTGTGATTCACATTTGAATAGGCGCTGTTTTTGTGATCCGGCAATTTTGCTGGATCAAACGATAATCGACCACTGAAACACGCATTCCGGCTAGAGTAGTTCCATGTAAAATTGTCTACATGCAAAATGCCACAGTTTTTAAGAAATTAATCTCGGTTTGCACCCCATGTTCGATATTCGAGTGGATCCAAGTACGGGGTCAGAGGAATAACCTCACTTTCGGGATCGTAGGAGGACTTGCCGATAACTATCTCTCCGATGGAAATAAGTGTGGCCTCCGTTCTTTGTTTCAGCAAAGAAAATTAAGCAAAAAAGTAACGAGGCCAAATTCTAGGGCGTAATGACTGGGGCGCGGAAATCACACCCATAGTCCCTCCTCCTTCATCCGGAGTTTGTGTTCATCTATGAGCTTTGCGTCCAGACTTCTCCTGAGTCGACCAAAGACCTCTTCGAGGACCCTATCTTTCACAGTGCACATGGCCTGCGACGACGGTTGAATGGCGGCCATGCGTCAATCAACTTCTCGGTATGATCCTCCAAAATGGTGTTTTCAGCAGAGCCAATGAGGATACACACAGTGCAATAAACTCCCACAATATAGAGCCCATATTATTCACAGCGTATGTAATGGCACATTCCAGATATTTAGAGTCCTTCTGGACGAAACACTGTCATCCGACGTTCATCGGTTACTGGGATGGGACCGGTTGATAAGCCCACATTTTTGACCAATTAATGCTCGCCTGACACCGAACTGGCCCGTTCTTTTGACCAATCACATGTAAAGTTGGTTTATTGCCTTCACTGCGCCTAACTACGAGTGCTAGGGCTCCCTTGGCGTAAGATCCCACCAATGGATGTAATCAAATCTTTTCGACGATTACGATAAGGGAATACTAATGGTCCCTGATTTTGGCTTAGTAGAGAAAAGTTAGTATGCTAGCGTGTTTTTGAGTCTCTTGGAGGTGGTCTTATGCTTACGCATGCATTCACGGATTCACGGATTGATACACAGGATCGAGGCTTTTGCCCAAGTTTCCCGGGTCATTGACCTTAGTTGGTACCTTCCAGGGCTTGTCCACAACTCCGCTTCGTGGATGGGGTTAAAATCGAAATTAATTAAACCATAGGGTCTGAAGATTGTGGTAATCAGTCTCTCAAATTCTGGACATTTGCGTTGTAGAGGCACACCCTCGTATAATGTGGGCGTCTATCGCCATGGCCCCACTAAATCCTCTGAACGGTATCAACAGCGGACGACACTGCATTCATCCTAGGAGAAGTGGCTCATGATGTTTCAGCGTCAACCGAGACTTGGCTCTGTGAAGACGTTGGAGATGTGTTGAAACCTCTGGATACGACTGTTCGGACGGACCGCTGTATGTGTCTGCGTTATACTCTAACACCGTAAGCACTCGCAGTGCAGTCGACAGTTACCCACGTGTATATCATTTGTATGGAGAGATAGCTCAGCGGTTAGAACGCGAATTTATTGACCGGAAGGTCCGTGGTTCGAATCCGACCTCTGCATCTCGACTTCTCCTGTCTGGGCTTGGGCAACCTGGCAATATCCCAGCCCTCGCGCTTTCTTCGGGTGGTATGGCAGCTAGGCACCGAACGGGTGTTACAGCTGAATAGTTTCGTTTTCTTCGGTAGATTTAGTTGAAAGCATCATCCTCGCCATCCTCATGACTAGTATGAACTACGACCTTTTCTAGTGGAACTGGTGGCTTCACGTTGGAGATTTCGGGTGCCCCTATGATGCCATCCCGGGGAAGAATATCGATTTTCCGAAGTGTTTGTGCCGTCACATCCTTCCAGGCTTGTAGGAGGAACGCTCGGTATCACCACACAGAAAATTTCCGCCAAGCGAATGCACTGTCGCGTTTGATGGGCAATCAATGTCCATCGATGAACACGCCAGCCAGAAACTGCTGCAAACTGTCCATACCTTACCGGTGACTGTGCCGGTTATCCAACACTGCAACAGGTGATTCAGTTCCTCAGGACACGGCTGACAAAGTCACTGGACGACGATCTCCAACCTTTTCCATCGTCGGGATTCCCTGTCGTTGGCGACTACCAAATGTTTGGAGAAAGTGTTGTGGTGTCCGGTTCCTTACGTCTTCGGGTCCTGGAGCAGTTTCGTTCGGGGCATCCAGGGACTAACCGGATGAAAGCAATTGCCAATAGTTTTGCCTACTGGCCGCACATGGATCGCGACGTCTCAGATTATGT
The DNA here is from genome assembly GCA_004794785.1 of Opisthorchis felineus. Taxonomy (NCBI): domain Eukaryota; kingdom Metazoa; phylum Platyhelminthes; class Trematoda; order Opisthorchiida; family Opisthorchiidae; genus Opisthorchis; species Opisthorchis felineus. The sequence continues at coordinate 2,144,602 of SJOL01009403.1, read as the reverse complement.
CCGATGCTGTTCGCAATGTCAACAAGCCGCAAGGAATCCTCCGTGCAAGCCGCCTGCTGCCTGGCCTCGACACGAGCAACCCTGGTCTCGGGCGTATGTTGACTACGCTGACCATATTAATGGAGCGACCTAACCTGAAAGTGATTGGGAGTTGTGCCTGTTGTCCCTCCAACAACCAGCGGCTTGCGATCCCTGTCCCAGGTGTTTAGCCAGCATCGCGTGCTAGAGACTTTAGTGTCGGATAACGGATTCACCTTCAGTCACTTGCAAGGGTTCTGTCGGAAAAATGCAATTACGCACGTTCGTTCGCCACCGTATCACCCGCAATCAAAGGGTCAGGCAGAACGCTTCGTGGACACGTTCATGTGGGCGCTGTTCAAATCTCGAGTGGACGGGACATCCGCCGAATTTCTCCAGAGGCTTCTGCTGGTTTGCCGGACCACTCCGAATGACTCTTTGGAAGAACATAAATCGCCTGTCGAAGTCCTATCGGGTCGAAAATTGTGGGCCATCAGTTTGGCTATGTTTCCGACACTGACAGCTCGTTCCCGGTCCACAGTGACGTAAAAGGAGCCCAAGGCATGACCCCTAGATCCAAGGCTACGTCTTACGAAAACGCGGGCGCTTAATGTATAACGTTTGTTTTGGCCAAGTCGACGCGGCACAAGAGTAAACTCTGTCCACATCATCTTTCGGGACCATCAGCATGTCATAGCAACCTTCCGCTTGACATGATTCTTGACGCTTGAACTACAGCCGATCACGCCTGACGCGATGCAGCCGGAGATGGCGCAAAAAGCGTCAGCATGGGACCCAAATTTTCTTCCAATTAGATGAACCGATCTCTGCTGACGCCAAACTTCTCCTTTCCTAAGTGACCCTAGAAAGTCTCGTTATTGTCTTTTCCCCAAGGGGGGGGGGTGTTGGGGATATCAGTATCCCCAGGACCCGTTTACTTGTCAAAGTATTGCCAAAGTTGTTTTCCAAAAAAATTAATTTTGGGTTTTCACACCATTTGCGATATGTCGCACGTTTTCTAATACCTCTTTACCGATCTGTTGCCGCCATCCGACATCAGCAACCTTTCTGAGGCATCGGCGGTCTAAAAACCTGAAGACGCCTCACATTATCTGTCCGCAGATGTCATGTTTCGCAACCATACAATATTAGAGTCCTTACTGTAACCTAGTACACGTGACCCTTGAGACCCAGTGATGTGCGTTTTTGATGCCACAAGTGACGCAAATTAGCAAACTTAATTCTGGACTTTGAGATTCGAATACTGACTTCATCAGACCCACTTTCGTCAAAGCTAATACAATTACCGAGGTATGTAAAATGCTTCACAATATGCAGTGCTTCTCCTCTAATTGTAAAGGTTCGCGTCACAGCTAGGGATTTGTGCGCTTTCTATCGCGTCGCGTATAGCCGTTGATCTTACCTGTTCAGTTCGTAACGGTTAGGCCTCTTGCACTGTGCTGAAATGAGTGTCGCTTTATCTGCTCAGCTGAGTAGTAAGAAGAGGACGAACAATTGCTTTGGCAAAGTAGCTTGAAGGACTTGACTGGTGCAGTTGAGACCACATGATTCTGCGCTTACCTGAATTGTCACCAGCAGTCCTTGTTGTGGACCAGTTCACTGGTTTAAAGGTGGAGAGTACATGGGTAGGTAGGTATAACGACAAAATGTGAATTGTGCAGCCTCAGAGCTAGAGGTAGCTTAGTGGTTAAGACCCGTGGTTCAAACTCATCCTCTGCATCTCGACTGCTCCTGGCGAGACTTGTGTAACCTGGCAGTGTCTTCCTGGCTCTTTCGATTTATACAAGAGCAGTGGGCCGGAAAAGCGCCGCAGCATTCGTCTACTAAGAAGAGTGTTGCTCTGTCGCCCCTTCAGAATGGTGCATTCGGCGAGCTTACAAACTGGAAGGAGGATTTGAAGGGGACTAAGAGGGTTTTGAGTGTTATTGGTGTCTATTATGGTGCGGGATGGGGTCTCCGTGGCGCTGCCGGCCCTTTTCTGGGACCTTTGTATGATGTGTTGGATAACGGATACTTGTGGCCTTCTTAATGTTAGTTTCTGTCTGTGTTGTCCGTTTGAAGTGTGTGGAAGTCTAGGTACCTCAGAATGCTTCCCAACCTAAAGCTGTCACCTTGTCGCGGTGGTCGGGCTTCTGTGCTGCAATGATCCTGCAGGCTATACTGACTGAAACTCAGTTCATAAAGGTTCAACCATGCCAGGAACGCCAACGGGGAGCAGCCCGACGAAGAACAGCGAGTCCCCGTACTGCGAGTAATCGTATTACGAGGCGGTCTGGAGGTAAAGTCGTACTGTCCTCTGCCATAGGAGTGTGAAAGCAGTGGGGCGTTTCCCCCAGGCGACCGGCATGTCCATATTTATGGAAGCAGCGATGCTGTTTTCCCCCGAGGAAGGACGGGTTAGAAAAGGTCGGCCCTAAAATCCGCACGCTCCGATCGCCCAACGGTTGGCCGTGACCGCCGGCGCATTATCCAATACGGTCGAAATACTTTTAAAACCAAAGAGTTCAGTGCTGCTCAAAAGGCACGTTCTGTGCGCAGCCGCATCAGGAGTGAGACAGTAATGCCT